>LS990924.1:14807609-15103232 GCA_900464855.2 Musa schizocarpa | reverse complement strand
AAAAGAAGTCTTGACTTATGGACTTTGTAATAGCTTATATAATATCTTTAAAATTCGTAGTTAGCATGTTAATTAGGGTTAGGATTAGGTATTAATCCTATAACCCAAATGAGACCTATAACACTTGAGGCTTTGAAAACACTTGTGGTGGTGGGCTGAAAACACTATAGTGGGCTGAAAACATCAGAGTAGGGCACCGGCCTGGGCTGGGCGGTGACACCTCCTCCTGGGCTGGGCACCACAAAGATCGGGAACCCAAAGAGGATTTGAATTTTGGAGCCCAAATTTTTGGAGCCCAAATTTGAATCCTCTTGAGGCCAATAAATACCCCACAAATCTCAGTGAGAACACAACTTTTTGAGCAGCAAGAGTTTGAGAGAAAGGTCTTAGAAAAGTATTAGCTTGTCTTCTTTTTCAATTTGCTAGTGTTCACCTCATCTCTTCTCTAAAATCTGTAAGAGAGGAACTTGCTTGTAAAGAGTTGTAAGAGGGTATTTACCCTTCCATTTAAAGAGACTTGCTAGTGGAAGGTGGGAGCCTCATCGAGAGGGGGCCTATGAAGTGGAGTAGGTCATTTGACCGAACCACTCTAAAATCGGCGTGATCCTTGGTTTGCTTTTCATTATTGCTATTTACATTATTGCAAACCTTCTTATATGCTTTAGTTCCTTATTACTTTTGCTGCGCATATTTAAGAATACGGTTTCAAGATTAAGCTTGTCAAGTTCTGCTCTTATCATACGAAAGATTTTTTAAAACCGAAGTTTTAATCCGCTGCACTAATTCACCCCCCCCTCTTAGTGCTGCTCCGATCCTAACACGGTGCGTGGTCGGCCTCCTGGGCATCGGAGAGATCCAAGAATGGCGATTCCGAGATCGTTCGAGGGTTTCGGGGCGCGCAAGGGTCCCCGGTCGTCGATACACCGTCCCTGACGTGCACAAAGGTCACAAAGGCGAGCGACGACGCACACAAAACTGTGCGATCATAGAACTCTGAAGTTAACCATGCTTGGGCGAGAGTAGTACTAGGATGGGTGACCCCCTGGGAAGTCCTCGTGTTGAACTACTCTTTGTGCCCCGAGCGACCAAAACCTCTCACGTCGACCTCCGAGGAGATGGTTTTGAGCCTCGAAATTTGCCGTGACCGCTACGCAGTCAGTCTCATGGGGCTCCGAGAGAGCTTTCCGGAATGGGGTCGCAATCGCGATTCCGAGTTCGTTCGAGAAAGTTCAGAGGGTTTCGGCACACGCTTGTTCTGTCCGGTGCGCGGTCGACCTTGTGGGCATCGGAGAGATCCGAGAATGGCGATTCCGAGATCATTCGAGGGTTTCGGGGCGCGCAAGGGTCCTCGGTCGTCGATACACCGTCCGTGACATGCACAAAGGTCACAAAGGCGAGGGACGTCGCACATAACACTGTGCGATCATACTAGCACTAAAGTACCAGATCCCATCAGAACTCTGAAGTTAAGCATGCTTGGGCGAGAGTAGTACTAGGATGGGTGACCCCCTGGGAAGACTTCGTGTTGCACTCTTTTTTGTGCCCCGAGCGACCAAAACATCTCCCGTCGACCTCCGAGGCGATGGTTTTGAGCCTCGAAATTTGCCGTGACCGCTACACAATCAGTCTCGTGGGGCTCCGAGAGAGCTTTCCGGAATCGGGTCACAATCGCGATTCCGAGTTCGTTCGAGAAAGTTCAGAGTGTTTCGGCGCAAGCTTGTCATATCCGATGCGCGGTCGGCCTCGTGGGCATCGGAGAGATCCGAGAATGGTGATTCTGAGATCGTTTGAGGGTTTCGGGGCGCGCAAGGGTCCCCGGTTGTCGATACACCGTATGTGACGTGCACAAAGGTAACAAAGGCGAGCGACGACGCACACAAAACTGTGCGATAATACCAGCACTAAATCACCGGATCCCATCAAAACTCTGAAGTTAAGCATGCTTGGGCGAGAGTAGTACTAGGATGGGTGACCCCCTGGGAAGTCCTTGTGTTGCAATCCTTTTTGTGCCCCGAGCGACAAAAACCTCTCCCGTCGACCTCCGAGGCGATGGTTTTGAGCCTCAAAATTTGCCGTGACCGCTAGGCAGTCAGTCTCGTGGGGCTCCGAGAGTGCTTTTCGGAATGGGGTCGCAATAGCGATTCCGAGTTCGTTCGAGAAAGTTCAGAGGGTTTCGCGCGCTTTTGTCGTAATACGGTTCGCGGTCGTCGACCTCGTGGGCATCGGAGAGATCCGAGAATGGCGATTCCAGATGGATTCGAGGGTTTCGCGCAAAAGGGTCACAAAAGCGATTCGAGTTCGTTCGAAAAGTTCAGAGTGTTTGGCGACACAATTGTCATGTCCGATCGCGGTGTCGGCCTGGGGCATCGGAGAGATCCGAGAATGGCGATTCTGAGATCGTTTGAGGTTTCGAGGCGCCAAAGGGTCCCCGTTGTCGATACACCGTCCGTGGCGTGCACAAAGGTCACAAAAAAGCGGCGGCAGCACAAAAACTTGTGCTATCATACAAGCACTAAAGCACTGGATCCTATCAGAACTCAGAAGTTAAGCATGCTTGGGCGAGAGTTGTACTAGGATGGGTGACCCCTTAGGAAGTCCTCGTGTTGCACTCCTTTTTGTGCCACGAGCGACCAAAACCTCTTCCGTCGACCTCCGAGGCGATGGTTTTGAGCCTCAAAATTTGCCGTGACCGCTACACAATCAGTCTAGTGGGGCTCCGAGAGAGCTTTCGGGAATGGGGTCGCAATCGCGATTCCGAGTTCGTTCGAGAAAGTTCAGAGGGTTTCGGTGCACGCTTGTCATCTCCGGTGCGCGGTCGGCCTCGTGGGCATCGGAGAGATCCGAGAATGGCGATTCCGAGATCGTTCGAGGGTTTTGGGGCTAGCGAGGGTCCCCGGTCGTCGATACACCGTCCGTGACGTGCACAAAGGTCACAAAGGCGAGGGACGACGCACACAAAACTATGCGATCATACCAGGACTAAAGCACCGGATCCCATCAGAACTCTGAAGTTAAGCATGCTTGGGCGAGAGTAGTACTAGGATGGGTGACCCCCTCGGAAGTCCTTGTGTTGCACTCCTTTTTGTGCCCCGAGCGACCAAAACCTCTCCCGTCGACCTCCGAGGCGATGGTTTTGAGCCTCGAAATTTGCCATGACCGCTACGCAATCAGTCTCGTGGGGCTCCGAGAGAGCTTTCCGGAATGGGGTCGCAATCGCGATTCCGAGTTCGTTCGAGAAAGTTCAGAGGGTTTCGGCGCACGCTTGTCATGTCCAGTGCGCGGTCGGCCTCGTGGGCCTCGGAGAGATCCGAGAATGGCGATTCAGAGATCGTTCGAGGGTTTCGGGGCGCGCAAGGGTCCCCGGTCGTCGATACACTGTCCGTGTTGTGCACAAAGGTCACAAATGCGAGCGATGACGCACACAAAACTGTGCGATCATACCAGCACTAAAGCACCGGATCCCATCAGAACTCTGAAGTTAAGCATGCTTGGCTTTAGAGTAGTACTAGGATGGGTGACCCCCGGAAGTCCTCGTGTTGAACTCCTTTTTTGTGCCCCGGCGACCAAAACCTCTCACGGGACCTCAGAGATGGTTTTGAACCTCGAAATTTGCCGTGACCGCTAAGCAGTCAGTCTCGTGGGGGGCTCCGAGAGAGCTTTCCAGAATGGGGTCGCAATCGCGATACCGAGTTCGTTCGAGAAAGTTCAGAGGGTTTCGGCGCTCTTTGTCGTGTCCAGGCGCGCGGTCGGCCCTCGTGAGCATCGGAGAGATCCGAGAATGGCGATTCGAGATCGTTCGAGGGTTTCGGCGCGTGAGGGTCCCCGGTCGTCGATACACCGTCCGTGGCGTACAAAAGGTCACAAAAGGCGACGGCACCAAAGAAAAAAACTGTCGCGATCATACCAGCACTAAAGCACCGGATCCGATCAGAACTCTGAAGTTAAGCATGTTTGGGCGAGAGTAGTACTAGGATGGGTGACCCCCTGGGAAGTCCTCGTGTTGCACTCCATTTTGTCCCCCGAGCGACCAAAACCTTTCCCGTCGACCTCCGTGGCGATGGTTTTGAGCCTCAAAATTTGTCGTGACCGCTACACAGTCAGTCTCGTGGGGCTCCGAGAGAGCTTTACGGAATGGGGTCGCAATCGCGATTCCAAGTTCGTTCAAGAAAGTTCAGAGGGTTTCGGCGCACGCTTGTCGTGTCCGGTGCGCGGTCGGCCTCGTTGGCATCGGAGAGATCCGAGAATGGCGATTCCGAGATCGTTCGAGGGTTTCGGGGCGCGCGAGGGTCCCCGGTCGTCGATACACCGTCCGTGACGTGCACAAAGGTCACAAAGGCGAGCAACGATGCACACAAAACTATGCGATCATACCAGCACTAAAGCACCAGATCCCATCAGAACTCTGAAATTAAGCATGCTTGGGCGAGAGTAGTACTAGGATGGGTGACCCCCTGGAAGTCATTGTGTTGCACTCCTTTTTGTGCCCCGAGCGACCAAAACGTCTCCCGTCGACCTCCGAAGCGATGGTTTTGAGCCTCGAAATTTGCCGTGACCACTACGCAGTCAGTCTCGTGGGGCTCCGAGAGAGCTTTCCGGAATGGGGTCGCAATCGCGATTCCGAGTTCGTTCGAGAAAGTTCAGAGCGTTTCGGTGCACACTTGTCGTGTCTGGTGCGCGGTCGGCCTCGTGGGCATCGGAGAGATCCGAGAATGGCGATTCCGAGATCGTTCGAGGGTTTCGGGGCGCGCAAGGGTCCCCGGTCATTGATACACCGTCCGTGACGCGGCAAAGTTCACAAAACAAAACACGGCGCACACAAAATCAGCGATCATACCAGCACTAAAGCACCGGATCCGATCGAACTCTGAAGTTAAGCAATGCTTGGGCGAGAGTAGTACTAGGATGGGTGACCCCCTGGGAAGTCCTCGTGTTGCACTCTTTTTTGTACCCCGAGCGACCAAAACCTCTCCCGTCGACCTCCGAGGCGATGATGTTAAGACTCGAAATTTGCCGTGACCGCTACGCAGTCAGTCTCGTGCGGCTCCGAGAGAGCTTTCCGGAATGGGGTCGCAATCGCGATTCCGAGTTCGTTCAAGAAAGTTCAGAGTGTTTCGGCGCACGCTTGTCGTGTCCGGTGCCCGGTCGGCCTCGTGGGCATCAGAGAGATCAGAGAATGGCGATTCCGAGATCATTCGAGGGTTTCAGGGCGCGCAAGGGTCCCCGGTCGTCGATACACCGTCCGTGACGTGCACAAAGGTCACAAAGGCGAGGGACGACGCACACAAAACTGTGCGATCATACCAGCACTATAGCACCGGATCCCTTCAGAACTCTGAAGTTAAGCATGCTTGGGCGAGAGTAGTACTAGGATGGGTGACCCCCATAGAAAGTCTCCGTGTTGCACTCCTTTTTGTGCCCCGAGCGAACAAAACCTCTCCCGTAGACCTCCGAGGCGATGGTTTTGAGCCTCGAAATTTGCCGTGACCGCTACGCAGTCATTCTCGTGGGGCTCCGAGAGAGCTTTCCGGAATGGGGTCGCAATCGCGATTCCGAGTTCGTTCGAGAAAGTTCAGAGGGTTTCGGCGCGCTTGTCGTGTCCGGTCTTGCATTCGGCCTCGTGGGGTATCGGAGAGATCCGAGAATGGCGATTCCGAGATCGTTCGAGGGTTTCGGGGCGCGCAAGGGTCCCCGGTCATCGATACACCGTCCGTGACGTGCACAAAGGTCACAAAAGCGAGGAACGACGCACACAAAACTGTGCGATCATACCAGCACTAAAGCACCGGATCCTATCGGAACTCTGAACTTAAGCATGCTTGGGCGAGAGTAGTAATAGGATGGGTGACCCCCTGGGAAGTCCTCATGTTGCACTCCTTTTTGTGCCCCGAGAGACCAAAACCTCTCACGTCGACCTCCGAGGCGATGGTTTTGAGCCTCGAAATTTACCGTGACCGCTACGTAGTCAGTCTCGTGGGGCTCCGAGAGAGCTTTCCGGAATGGAGTCGCAATAGCGATTCCGAGTTCGTTCGAGAAAGTTCAGAGGGTTTTGGCGCACGCTTGTCTTGTCCGGTGTGCGGTCGGCCTCGTGGGCATCGGAGAGATCCGAGAATGGTTATTTCGAAATCGTTCGAGGGTTTCGGGGTGCGCAAGGGTCCCCTGTCGTCGATACACCATCCGTGACGTGCACAAAGGTCACAAAGGCGAGGGACGATGCACACAAAACTTTTTTTTTTGGTAAGTAAAAGTAAATTGATTATGTGTCAAGTTTCTAAAAATAGCTTTATCTATACAAGTCATAGACAAAGCCATGTAACTCATAAAGTGCGAATGCGATAGTGATGACTACACATGTTGTAGACTATAACTCGTAATTATAATCAAAATAGAAAATGTTTATCCAGATATATCAAAATTTGGCATCATTCCCAAGATCTTTAGCTAATAGCAAAATTAAAATTGATAAAAATATATTTTACTCTTTGGGTAAAGTGCTCCGTTTTGAGATCTTGCTCCATACAGGATCTTGAGTCTCTAATAATCTCTTTCAATAGCTGAGCATTGTTTGTGTGTTGACATTCAAAGATCTGTTACATCTCTCCTTCCACATCCACCAAATAGCGCATCTGAAAGTAACCTTTGCCAGTTGTGTGAGAGGCCCTTTTCTTGAGAAACATTACATGAGTTCGCCTAGTTCTTGGTGCAAGTTTGGTTGCGGCAGTCTATTGAGTTCAAATCGCTGGAGAATCTCCTTCCATATCCATTTTGTATAATCACAAGCAAAATAAAGGTGGTCAACAGTTTCTTCTTGTTGAATACAAAGGGAGCATCGGTTAACATGATAGATACCTCTTCTTTTCATATTGTCTATTGTAGGTAGTTTATTGAGAAGGGCCTGCCATGTACATAAGGAATGTCTT
Source organism: Musa schizocarpa (assembly GCA_900464855.2). NCBI lineage: Eukaryota > Viridiplantae > Streptophyta > Magnoliopsida > Zingiberales > Musaceae > Musa > Musa schizocarpa. Next base: position 15,096,315 of record LS990924.1, on the reverse strand, counting down.
TGTGATCCCGGTCGATCCCATGTCCAACTGCTTGGGACCCACTTGTTATTTCTTTGCCTAATTTTATTCCATGCAGATGTGGCACTAAATTTGCCATTGTCATGAGGCCAAATAAGTATATCTGAAGAGTTGTTCGTGATTGGAATAGCTATAATAGTCGGCCAAAGTGATAACATTTCGGAGAAATAGGATTAGGGAGACACCGAGTGCCGTTAGCAATGAACTCGAAACCTTCCAATCTTTGGGAGCCCCAGATCTTTTAAATATTTCTGTCACCATATAATTGAAATATACTCTTCCCATTCACCCAAGGATAGTACCACATATTAGTACTAGTTCCAGAAGAGATTGCATAGGAAATGTGTTTGATTAGCCAATTCCTTGCCTTTAAAATTCCATTCAAGTCAGCGAGTAGTATGTTCTTGTTGAAATTTCCCATATTGATTCTTTTGAAAGATACCTAGCAGAAACCCAATGTGACCATAAGGAACATTTGTTTTGCAAAAAGATCCCACAATTGCTGCACCATACATGCTTGATTCCAATCTCTAGTTTTTCTCAAGTTTAGCCCCCTTCATCTTTCGGTTTGCAAATGCTATCCCAATTTACCATATGCATTGCCTTATCATTTGTGCCATTCAGTAGTTCATTAATAACCGTTCAATATCTTGGAGAAGTCCAACAGTAAAAAGAAATGCATTACACCAATATATAGAGTAGGAATGCAATCTAAGCGGATGAGTTCGAGTCGTCCTGCTTTTGATAGAAACCTATTTTTCCAAGAAGAAATTCTATTCTTTTTTTTTTTGCAAGATAGGTGATGATGGGTTTTTGTGAATGCCTGTGGATATGGCGGGAGACCCAAATAAAGAACCCGGCAAGCTTCCCTCACTAACCCCAAAGTTTGTACAATAAAGACATTATCCTCAACGTAAGGGCTCATATATACTTTACTTTTAGCATGATTTAACTGAAGTCCAGAAACCATACCAAAGTCATTCATAATAGTAGCCGGGTTCTTTCTTTGAAGTTGGTTCATTTTGGAGAAAGATAAGTAAGTCATCTGCAAATGTTATATGTGATATATGAACAGAACCGACAATGGGTACCTTAATGCTGCCATTTAAAACTGCGTGTTCCAACATACAAACTAAGTCCTTCCATCATGATAGTAAAAAAGATCTGAGAGAGTGGATCACCTTGTGGGATGCCATTCGTGCTCCCAAAAAAAACTAATTGGTGAGCCATTAAAGAGTATCGAAAACTTTGGAGTTTCAGGGCAAGATTGAATCAATTAACCAATTCTTTGTGGGAAGTTCATATCGAGGAGCATCTTATAGATAAACTTCCTATTAACTGAATCAAGGCTTTCCGTAAATTAGCTTTAAAACATATTTTTTGTCCCTCTTGCTTTTGAATGCAAATCTTTGACCAAGTCATTAGCAAAGCAAAATGTTATGATGTATACTTCTCCCTTTGATGAAAGCAGCTTGGTTTGGGCTAATGATCTTGTGTATTACCTTTTGCATTCTATTTGCCAATACTTTGGAGATGATCTTGTAAATAAAGTTGCATAATGATATGGGTGATAGTTCTCTAGTGAATCAGCCCCCCATTCTTGAAATTAAGGAAATAAAAGTGCAATTCATCTCTCTAAGAATATGACCAAGAGAAAAAATGTTGGCAAACCTTGATCACATCATTTCCAATAATAGACCAAGCAGTTTGGTAAAATTCAGCTGGAAATCCATCGGGACCTGGGCTTTTTTGTGCTTTGGTGACTTAAAGACAATACATACAATTTAAGTCATCTGTAATTGGGGCATTAAGGAGTGAAATAGCTTCGAATCAAATATTCTAGTCGGCTCCACATGAATGTTATTAGGTTTCCCACTTGATTGAGTAAGGAATAAAAAAATTGCTCTGTGTGTGCTTTTAACCTCATCTAAATTCTCAATAAGATTATCATCTTTATCTCTGCATTTCTTATGTCACAGTTAACAAACTTTCGAGTAGCAATTGAAGCATAGAAAAAAAATTTAGTATTGGAATCCCTAGTGTAAGCCAATCTTTGTGAGACTTCTGCGTTGCAAAACTTTCCTCCTGTTTTAAGGCTTGCATGAAGTTATTTCTGGCTTCTGTCTCTTTGTAATTAATATTTTCGTCATTTGGCAGAAGTTGCAGCTCATGTTGCAATGACATTAGTTCCTTTCTGCAAAATTGAACTCTGGTGTTAATATTAACAAAGGTAATTGTATTCCACTCTTTTAGTGCTGCTTTACAGGCTTTGAGCTTTTGACATAAGATGTATGGGGGGGATCCATGCACATTAACATTCCAAGCAGATCTGATAACATCAAGAAATTGAGGATGAGTACTCCACATGTTAAAGAATCTAAACGGTTTCTTGCCTCTTGGTATCGCTTTTTCTGCGTGTATATACATTAAAGAATGGTCAGAAAACAAAGGAGCACCATACTCAAGAAGTGAATCTGGGTAAACTGTTAACCATTCATGATTAATCAAACACCTATCAAGTCGAGCCATTATTTTTCTGTTAGCAGCACCTTCATTACTCCAGGAGAGCCAATTACCCACAGATTTCATATCAAACAATGCTATAGTGTCAATGTAATCATTAAAACTTTGAAGTGGCTTTCTCTTCGAAGTTGTCTACCCCCCCCCTGTTTTTCATTTGTGTAAATTTACAGTATTAAAGTCTCCAAGAACAATCCAAGGTACATTGAGACAGCCATTTACAATATTAGTCGGTCAGGATCAAAGAGTATTTCTTTGTTGCATCTTGTTTGAAGCATATATACCAGTGAAAATTGAATTGACACCATTCTTTTTATCCTCTACCTTAAGATGAATGAATTGATCGATGTGCAGAAATAAACCAAGCATTAATAGAGTTAGGATGCCATAAGACCCATATTCTACCAAAAGTTTCATTTGAGTCATTGGTAAACAGTTCTGCGTCCGCCATATTAAATTCTTTTGAGCTTGAACGCGTGATTGTTTAATTTTCGTTTCCACTAGAATAACAATATCACATCATGCGGCGGACTTGATTATTCTGTTGAGCTCCCGACATTTCTCCTGCTTATTAAGTCCATGAACATTCCAAAGATGTTATCTTCATTAGTAAAAAAGATAGTAAAGGTATTCATCCTACGACTTTGGATGGATTGTACCATCCTTTTTCTTATCCTTCGGTTTTGTATTTTCCTCCCGCACAATATCCTTACCGTTTATGGCTTTATTCCTATATTTATCCACTTCATCTACAGCTTGCTGATTTTTAAACTTTAAAATACCTTGAATCATGTGGTCTTGATTGGCAGGGTTTGTTGAAGCTCGATAAGATTGTTGCATCATAATATCCTGGATAGTACTTGTTGGAGCAGTCTGGCTAGAGAGGTTTGTTGGAGCATGAGTTTGTTGAGACAGAATATCCTTGTTGGCAATGTTTGTTGTGGCCTGAGTTTGTTGAGGAAGAATATCCTTGCTAGCGAGATTTGCTTGGACCAGAGTTCTTTGAGCTATTGTGGATGGATCCGATGATATTGGAAGAGATGAAGTTCCTGACTTATGTTTCTCCTCTCCACTAGTACCATTGGAAACCTCTGTTGTGGAAGGCTCTGACATTATAGGTAGAGATAAAGTTTTGGAATTGTCCTTCTGTCCGCGGTGCTTTCCTTGCGAGTCGGAATGCTCAATAGTTTTCGCCACCATCGGTTACTACTGCCATTAGAGAAGAATCACTTTGTTGCTTGAGGCTTGGCGTGGTTGATAGACCTTTGTGGTTGGTTTTAGGGTTTGTGACAAGCTCCATTTGCATGACCAAAAATAAGATAAACCAACGACATCGTTGTGGCTTCGGGGAATATGAGACATGTACCTTCCGGGTGTTCCCGTCAAGATCACGATAGAAAACCTCATTAGGAAGATCTTCATCGGAAGAAACCAGCACACATGCTCGTGCAAATGCTAATCTCGTCTGAGCTGCTGTTGCTTTATCAATGTAGAGTGGCTGTCCCAGAGTGCTGCATAACTTTGCAATAAAACGTCGACTCCAAAGATGTAGAGGCAGTTCTTGAAAGGATACCCATAATGGAATAGACTGTAGACTATCTAACTCCAAACGGACATCAGGAGACCAACGTCGTAGAATCATTGGATGACCGCGGATAGTCCAGAATCCTTCGAGGATTCGTTGCAAATCTTCTTCAGAGTATAGCTTGCAAATAAAGAATCCGTTCTCCAGCATATGAAGATCAAATGACGATATTCCCCATCGAGTTTTGATAAATGAGGATAGTGGGAAATAAAATGTTTTGAGACCTACCACATAGCCAACAATCGCCATAGACCGTCTCAATAAGCTCTGCTGAATCAGCAGTCTCGTATACAGCAATCTTCTTATCATCATGAACTTCTGGAGTAAAGAATTCCAAGCTTAGATATGGACTTCCAACTGGAGCCTTGAAGAGGCTAGTCCAAGGCCGAGGATCGCTAGAAATGAGAGCAGGCTGCAGCGATCTAGAGCGCGACCTGCTTTGATGCTGCTTGGTCGAAGGAGTTTCTCTTTGGAAAGGATATGGTGGAAGAGCAACTTGGGGGGTAGCGGTAGGGAGCCTTGCCATCGTTTCAACCCTCTCGCCACCATCGCCAGCCCTAGGGGCCATCGCTGCCATGTTGATCCCTCTGGTCGCCGCTACAGAAACGACGCCATTGGGAAAAGCCACCGCTGTAGTATATTAGATCGCCGCTACAGTACTGTCGTCCTAGGGATTTATGGTTGCTGCTACAGTATCGTCGCCCTTGGGGAGAAGCCGACGCTACGGAGATCTGGTCGCCACTACAGTGTCGTCGCCCTAGATTTGGTCGCCGCTACTGTACCATCGCCGCTACAGTGTCGTCGCCGTCGCTACAATACCGTCGTCCTTGGGAAATCTGATCGCCTCTACAATGTCGTCACCCTTCGCTCGTGGGAGAAAGCCGACGCTGCAGGAGTTAGATCGCCTTAGGGAGGTATGGTCGTCGCTACAGTACCGTCGCCCTAGATCTGGGCCACCGCCGCTACAGTAGCGTCGCCCTTGGGAGATCTGATCTCCGCTACAGTGCCGGCGCCCTTCGCCCGTGGGAGAAAGCCAACGCTGCAGGAGTAGGATCGTCCTAGGGAGATTTGGTCGCCGCTATAGTACCGTCGCCCTAGATCTGCCTTCTCTGCTTCTTCTTCCCTACAGTACCGTCGCCCTATGACGCACACAAAACTGTGCGATCATACCAGCACTAAAGCACCGGATCCCATCAGAACTCTGAAGTTAAGCATGCTTGGGCGAGAGTAGTACTAGGATGGGTGACCCCCTGGGAAGTCCTCGTGTTGCACTCCTTTTTGTGCCCCGAGCGACCAAAACCTCTCCCGTCGACCTCCGAGGCGATGGTTTTGAGCCTCGAAATTTGCCGTGACCGCTACGCAGTCAGTCTCGTGGGGCTCCGAGAGAGCTTTCCGGAATGGGGTCGCAATAGCGATTCCGAGTTCGTTCGAGAAAGTTCAGAGGGTTTCGGCGCACGCTTGTCGTGTCCGGTGCGCGGTCGGCCTCGTGGGCATCGGAGAGATCCGAGAATGGCGATTCCGAAATCGTTCGAGGGTTTCGGGGCGCGCAAGGGTCCCCGGTCGTCGATACACCGTCCGTGACGTGCACAAAGGTCACAAAGGCGAGGGACGACGCACACAAAACTGTGCGATCATACCAGCACTAAAGCACCGGATCCCATCCGAACTCTGAAGTTTTTTTTTGGTAAGTAAAAGTAAATTGATTATGTGTAAAGTATTTACAAATTGCTTTATCTATACAAGTCATAGACAAAGCCAAGTAACTCATGGAGTTCGAATGCGATAGTTATGACTACACATGCTGTAGACTATAACTCCTAATTATAATCAACATAGAAAATGTTTATCCAGATATATCAAAACTACCTGTGGGTACATAATTTGGTACTAAATGGGTCTTTAGAAACAAGCAAGACGAAAATGGTATCGTGGTTAGAAACAAGGCTAGATTAGTGACCAAAGGTTTCAACCAAAAAGAAGGTATCGATTACGAAGAAACCTTCGCTCCCGTGGCTCGATTAGAAGCCATAAGGATGCTCCTTGCATATGCTTGTAGTTATAATTTTAAACTATTTCAAATGGATGTCAAAAGTGCCTTCTTGAATGGTTTTATTTCTGAAGAAGTATATGTCGAACAACCTCCCGGATTTGAAAATTCTCTTCTTCCTAATCATGTATTCAAATTGACAATGGCTCTCTATGGCTTGAAACAAGCTCCTAGAGCTTGGTATGAAAGGCTTAGTTCCTTTCTTTTTTTAAATAATTTTACCAAAGGCAAGGTTGATACTACATTGTTTATTAAACATTTTGAAAATAATTTTCTTATTGTGCAAATTTATGTTGACGATATTATTTTAGGCTCTTCGGATGAATCACTATGTGAATCATTTGCCAAATGTATGAGTCATGAATTTGAAATGAGTTTAATGGGTGAATTAACTTTCTTTTTAGGATTACAAATCAAACAACTTAAGGATGGTATATTTCTTAACCAATCTAAATATACATTAGAATTGTTAAAACGATTTAACATGGATAATTCAAAAGTAATAAACACCCCTATGAGTACTGCGACTAAGTTAGATATGGATGAAAATAGTGAAAATTTCGATCAAAAAACATATAGGGGAATGATAGGTAGTCTACTCTATCTTACCGCGACTAGAGCGGATATTATGTTTAGTGTAGGACTTTGCGCTAGTTTTCAATCAAATCCTAAATTATCTCATCTTAAAAGTGTTAATAGAATATTTAGGTATCTTAAAGGAACTCCAAATTTAGGATTGTGGTGTCCAAAATCTGAAAAATTTGATTTAATAGCTTATGCAGATATCGATTTTGGCGGATGCGGGATAGATAGAAAAAGTACATTTGGAACATGCCAATTTTTAGGACATGCACTTGTTTCTTGGACTTCCAAGAAACAAAATTCAGTTGCACTGATTCTACGACGTTGCACTTGTTTCTTGCTGGAGAACGGATTCTTTGTTTGCAAGCTATACTTTGAAGAAGATTTGCAGCGAATCCTCGAAGGATTCTGGACTATCCGCGGTCATCCAATGATTCTACGACGTTGGTCTCCTGATGTCCGTTTGGAGTTAGATAGCCTATAGTCTATTCCATTATGGGTATCCTTTCAAGGACTGCCTCTACATCTTTGGAGTCGACGTTTTATTGCAAAGTTATGCAGCACTCTCTGGGACAGCCACTCTACATCGACAAAAGCAACAGCAGCTTCGGACGAGATTAGCATTTGCACGAGCATGTGTGCTGGTTTCTTCCTCGATGAAGTTCTTCCTAATGAGGTTTTCTATCGTGATCTTGACGGGAACACTTTCGGAAGGTACATGTCTCATATTCCGAAGCCACAACGATGTCGGCGTTGCTTATCTTTTGGTCATCCAAATGGAGCTTGTCGAAAACCCCAAATCAACCACAAAGGTCTATCGACCACGCCAAGCGCCTCAAAGAACAAAGTGATTCTTCTCTAATGGCAGCAGCACCGATGGTGGCAAAAACTATTGAGCATTCCGACTTCGCAAAAGAAAGCACCATGGACAGAAGGACAATTCCAAAACTTTATCTGTACCTATAATGTCGAGCCTTCCACAACAGAGGTTTCCCATGATACTAGTGGACGGGGAGAAACATAAGTCGGGAACTTCATCTCTTCCAATATCATCGGATCCATCCACACTAGCTCAACGAACTCCGGTCCAAGCAAATCTACTAGCTAGCAAGGATATTATTCCTCAACAAACTCAAAGCCACAACAAACATTGCCAACAAGGATATTCTGTCTCAACAAACTCATGCTCCAACAAACCTCTCTAGCCGATCTCCCAACAAGTACTATCCAGGATATTGTGATGCAACAATCTTATCGAGCTTCAACAAACCCTGCCAATCAAGACCACATGATTCAAGGTATTTTAAAGTTTAAAAATCTGCAAGCTGTAGATGAAGTGGATAAATATAGGAATAAAGCCATAAAAGGTAAGGATATTGTGCGGGAGGAAAATACAAAACCGAAGGATAAGAAAAAGGATGGTACAATCCATCCAAAGTCGTAGGATGAATACCTTACTATCTTTTACTAATGAAGATAACATGCTGGAATGTTCGCGGACTTAATAAGCAGGAGAAATGTCTTTTTTGGTAAGTAAAAGTAAATTGATTATGTGTAAAGTTTCTACAAATAGCTTTATCTATACAAGTCATAGACAAAGCCATGTAACTCATAGAGTGCGAATGCGATAGTTATGACTACACATGTTGTAGACTATAACTCCTAATTATAATCAAAATAGAAAATGTTTATCCAGATATATCAAAATTTGGCATCATTCCCAAGATCTTTAGCTAATAGCAAAATTAAAATTGATAAAAATATATTTTTCTCTTTGGGTAAAGTGCTCCGTTTTGAGATCTTGCTCCATACAGGATCTTGAGTCTCTAATAATCTCTTTAAATAGCTGAGCATTGTTTGTGTGTTGACATTTAAAGATTCTGTTACATCTCTCCTTCCACATCCACCAAATAGCGCATCTGAAAGTAACCTTTGCCGGTTGTGTGAGGGACCTTTTCTTGAGAAACATTGCATGAGTTCGCCTAGTTCTTGCTGCAAGTTTGGTTCTTGGCAGTCTATTGAGTTCAAATCGCTGGAGAATCTCCTTCCATATCCATTTTGTATAATCACAAGCAAAATAAAGGTGGTCAACAGTTTCTTCTTGTTGCATACAAAGGGAGCATCGGTTAACATGATAGATACCTCTTCTTTTCATATTGTCTATTGTAGGTAGTTTATTGAGAAGGGCCTGCCATGTACATAAGGAATGTCTTTGTGATCCCTCGATCCCATGTCCAACTGCTTGGGACCCACTTGTTATTTCTTTGCCTAATTTGATTCCATGCAGATGTGGCACTAAATTTGCCATTGTCATGAGGCCAAATAAGTTTATCTCAAGAGTTGTTCGTGATTGGAATAGCTATAATAGTCGGCCAAAGTGATAACATTTCGGGGAAATAGGATTAGGGAGACACCAAAAATGTTATCAATGAACTCAGAAACCTTCCAATCTTTGGGAGCCCCAGATCTTTTAAGTATTCTGTCACCATATAATTGAAATATACTCTTCCCATTCACCCAAGGATCGTACCACATATTAGTACTAGTTCCGAAAGAGATTGCATAGGAAATGTGTTTGATTAGCCAATTCCTTGCCTTTAAAATTCCTTTCCAAGCTGCAGAGTGGTATGTTCTTGTTGAAATTTCCCAGTTGATTCTTTTGAAAGATACCTAGCAAAACCCAAAGTGACCATAAGGAACATTTGTTTTGCAAAAGATCCCACAATTGCTGCACCGACATGCTTGATTCCAATCTCTAGTATTTCTCAAGTTTAGCCCCCCTTCATCTTTTCGGTTTACAAATGCTATCCCAATTTACCATATGCATTGCCTTATCATTTGTGCCATTCGGAAAAGTTCATTAATAACCGTTCAATATCTTGGAGAAGTCCAAATAGGTAGAAGAAATGCATTACACCAATATATAGAGTAGGAGTGCAATACCGAACGGATGAGTTCGAAATCGTCCCCTGCTTTTGATAGAAACCTATTTTTCCAAGAAGAAATTCTATTCTTTATTTTTTTTGCAAGATAGGCTGACAAAGGGTTTTGTGAATGCACATGGATATGAGCCGAGACCCAAATAAGGAACCTGCAAGCTTCCCTCACTAACCCCAAAGTTTGTGCAATAAAGACATTTTCCTCAACGTAAGGGCTCATATATACTTTTACTTTTCGCATGATTTAAACTGAAGTCCAGATACCATACCAAAGTCATTCATAATAGTAGCCGGTTTTTTATTGAAGTTGGTTCATTTTGGAGAAAGATAAGTAAGTCATCTGCAAAATGTTATATGTGATATATGAAACAGAACCAAAGAATGGGTACCTTAATGCTGCCATTTAAGACTGCGTGTTCCAACATACAAAATAAGTCCTTCCATCGCAATAGTAAAAAAAAGATATCTGGAGAGAGTGGATCACCTTGTCGGATGCCATTCGTGCTCCCAAAAAAAAACCAATTGGTGAGAGCCATTAAAGAGTATCGAAAACTTTGGAGTTTCGAGGCAAGATTGATTCCAATTAACCCATTCTTTGTGGGAAGTTCATATCGAGGAGCATCTTATAGATAAACTTCCTATTAACTGAATCGAAGGCTTTCTGTAAATCAGCTTTAAAACATATTTTTGTCCCTCTTGCTTTTGAATGCAAATCTTTGACCAAGTCATTAGCAAGCAAAATGTTATGATGTATACTTCTCCCTTTGATGAAAGCAGCTTGGTTTGGGCTAATGATCTTGTGTATTACCTTTTGCATTCTATTTGCCAATACTTTGGAGATGATCTTGTAAATAAAGTTGCATAATGATATGGGTCGATAGTTCTCTAGTGAATCAGCCCCTGCATTCTTCGGAATTAAGGAAATAAAAGTGTAATTCATCTCTCTAAGAATATGACCTGAAGAGAAAAAATGTTGGCGCGTGATATTGTTATTCTAGTCTGCGCAATAGTAGGAGAAATGTCGGGAGCTCAATAGAATAATCAAGTCTGCCGCATGTGATATTGTTATTCTAGTGGAAACAAAAATTAAACAATTGCGCGTTCAAGCTCAAAAGAATTTAATATGGCCGGACGCAGAACTGTTTACCAATGACTCAAATGACACTTTTGGTAGAATATGGGTCTTATGGCATCCTAACTCTATTAATGCTTGGTTTATTTCTGCTACTGATCAATTCATTCATATTAAGGTAGAGGATAAAAAGAATGGCTGTCAATTCAATTTCACTAGTATATATGCTTCAAACAGAATGCAAGAAAGAAATACTCTTTGGTCTGACCTGACTAATATTGTAAATGGCTGTCTCAATGTACCTTGGATTGTTCTTGGAGACTTTATTACTGTTCGGTACATAAATGAAAAACAGGGTGGTAGACAACTTTCAGAAAGCCAGCTTCAAAGTTTCAATGATTACATTGACACTGCAGCATTGTTTGATATGAAATCTGTGGGTAATTGGCTCTCCGAGTAATCAAGGTGCTTTAACTAACAAAAAATAATGGCTCGACTTGATAGGTGTTTGATTAATCATGAATGGTTAACAGTTTACCCAGATTCACTTCTTGAGTATGGTGCTCCTTTGTTTTCTAACCATTCTTTAATGTATATACACGCAAAAAAAGCTTACACCAAGAGGCAAGAAACCGTTTAGATTCTTTAACATGTGGAGTACTCATCCTCAATTTCTTGATGTTATCGGATCTGCTTGGAATGTTAATGTGCATGGATCCCCCCTTACATCTTATGTCAAAAGCTCAAAGCCTGTAAAAGCAGCACTAAAGGAGGGAATACAAATACCTTTGGCAATATTAACACCAGAGTTCAACTTTGCAAAAAGGAACTAATGTCATTGTAACATGAGCTGCAACTTCAGCCAAATGATGAAAATATTATCTACAAAGAGGCGCCGAAATAACTTCATGCAAGCCTTAAAACAGGAGGAAAGTTTTTTTTAAAGCAGAAGTCTCACCAACATTGGCTTACGCTAGGGGATTCCAATACAAAATTTTTCTATGCTTCAATTGCTACTCGAATGGCTATTAACCGTATCGACAAATGCAGAGACAAAGATGATAATCTTATTGAGAAGTTGGATGAGGTTAAAGCACACACAGAGCAATTTTTTTATTCCTTACTCAATCAAGCTGGAAACCTAATAACATTCATGTGGAGCCAGACTAGAAAACTTGATTCGGAAGCTATTTCAATCCTCAATGCCCCAATTACAGATGATGAAATTGTTGTGTGTTGTCTTTAAGTCACCAAAGCACAAAAAAGCCCAGGTCCAGGATGGATTTCCAACTGAATTTTACCAAACTGCTTGGTCTATTATTGGAAATGATGTGATCAAGGCTTGCCAACATTTTTTCTCTTCAGGTCATATTCTTAGAGAGATGAATTGCACTTTTATTCCCTTAATTCCGAAGAATGCAGGGGCTGATTCACTAGAGAACTATCGACCCATATCATTATGCCACTTTATTTACAAGATCATCTCCAAAGTATTGGCAAATAGAATTGCAAAAGGTAATACACCAGATCATTAGCCCAAACCAAGCTGCTTTCATCAAAGGGAGAAGTATACATCATAACATTTTGCTTGCTAATGACTTGGTCAAAGATTTGCATTCAAAAGCAAGAGGGACAAAAATATGTTTTAAAGCTGATTTACGGAAAGCCTTCGATTCAGTTAATAGGAAGTTTATCTATAAGATGCTCCTCGATATGAACTTCCCACAAAGAATGGGTTAATTGATTCAATCTTGCCTGGAAACTCCAAAGTTTTCGATACTCTTTAATGGCTCACCAATTGGTTTTTTTTTGGGAGCACGAATGGCATCCGAACAAGGTGATCCACTCTCTCCTCAGATCTTTTTACTATTATTCGATGGAAGGACTTAGTCAGATGTTGGAACACGCAGTCTTAAATGGCAGCATTAAGGTACCCATTGCTAGTTCTGTTCATATATCACATATAACATTTGCGGATGACTTACTTATCTTTCTCCAAAATGAACCAACTTCATAAAAGAACCTGGCTACTATTATGAATGACTTTGGTATGGTTTCTGGACTTGATTAAATCATCTTGAAAAGTAAAGTATATATGAGCCCTTACGTTGAGGATAATGTCTTTATTGCACAAACTTTGGGGGTTAGTGAGGGAAGCTTGCCAGTTCCTTATTTGGGTCTCCCTCCATATCCACAGCATTCACAAAACCCACTGTCACCCTCTTGCAAAAAAAAAAAGAATAGAATTTCTTCTTGGAAAAATAGGTTTCTATCAAAAGCAGGGCGACTTCGAACTAATCCGTTTCGGTGTTGCACTCCTACTCTATATATTGGTGTAATGCATTTCTTCTACTGCTGGACTTCTCCAAGATATTGAACGGTTATTAATGAACTTCTTCCGAATGGCACAAATGATAAGGCAATGCATATGGTAAATTGGGATGGCATTTGCAAACCGAAAGATGAAGGGGGGCTAAACTTGAGAAATACTAGAGATTGGAATCAAGCATGTCTAGTGCAGCAATTGTGGGATCTTTTGCAAAACAAATGTTCCTTATGGTCACATTGGGTTTCTGCTAGGTATCTTTCAAAAGAATCAATCTGGGAAATTTCAACAAGAACATACCACTCTGCAGCTTGGAAAGGAATTTTAAAGGCAAGGAATTGGCTAATCAAACACATTTCCTATGCAATCTCTTACCTGAACTAGTACTAATATGTGGTACGATCCTTGGGTGAATGGGAAGAGTATATTTCAATTATATGGTGACAGAATACTTAAAAGATCTCTGGGGCTCCCAAAGATTGAAAGGTTTAGAGTTCATTGCTAACTGCACACACGGTGTCTCCCTAATCCTATTTCTCCGAAATGTTATCACTTTGGCCGACTATTATAGTTATTCCAATCACGAACAACTCTTCAGATAAACTTATTTGGCCTCATGACAATGGCAAATTTAGTGCCACATCGGCATGGAATCAAATTAGGCAAAGAAATAACAAGTGGGTCCCAAGCAGTTGGACATGGGATCGACCAGGGATCACAAAGACATTCCTTATGTACATGGCAGGCCCTTCTCAATAAACTACCTACAATAGACAATATGAAAAGAAGAGGTATCTATCATGTTAACCGATGCTCCCTTTGTATGCAACAAGAAGAAACTGTTGACCACCTTTATTTTGCTTGTGATTATACAAAATGGATATGGAAGGAGATTCTCCAAATAATTGAACTCAATAGACTACCAAACCAAACTTGCACCAAGAACTAGGCGAACTCATGCAATGTTTCTCAAGAAAAGGGCCTCTCACACAACTGGCAAAGGTTACTTTCAGATGCGCTATTTGGTGGATGTGGAAGGAGAGATGTAACAGAATCTTTAAATGTCAACACACAAACAATGCTCAGCTATTGAAAGAGATTATTAGAGACTTAAGATCCTGTATGGAGCAAGATCTCAAAACGGAGCACTTTACCCAAAGTGAAAAATATATTTTTATCAATTTTAATTTTGCTATTAGCTAAAGATCTTGGGAATGATGCCAAATTTTGATATATCTGGATAAACATTTTCTATTTTGATTATAATTAGGCGTTATAGTCTACAACATGTGTAGTCATAACTATCGCATTCGCACTCTATGAGTTACATGGCTTTGTCTATGACTTGTATAGATAAAGCTATTTGTAGAAACTTTACACATAATCAATTTACTTTTACTTACCAAAAAAAAAATTCAGTTTCACTATCTATGGCGGAAGCTGAATACATTACTGCAAGTGCGTGTTGTGCACAAGTTGTTTGGATGAAAAATACATTAGAGGACTATGGAATTCACTTTAAAAATATTCTCATAAAATGTGATAATACTAGTGCCATATGTCTTACTAAAAATCCAATTCAGCACTCTAGAACTAAGCACATCGACGTTAGGCATCATTTCATACGCGATCATATCCTTAACAATGATGTTGTTCTAGAATTCATTGACACAAAGCATCAATTAGCAGATATATTTACAAAAGCCTTGAATGAAGACCAATTTGAATTCATTAGAAGGGAATTAGGTATGTTAAATTGTCCCTAAACAATAAACTTGTTTGAATGGATTTTCCGTAAAGTTTTCATCTTCTTTCCGTTCCTTGGTGAATCTAATCCTTCTCCTTCAATTCTAAATGACATGTTAAATTATCTTATCCTACCGCTCCAATCTGCTCAAGATTATTGATTTTATGACATTTTGTGAATCTCGAAATTGATTTATTTGATTATGAGTTTCAAGTTGACAATTTGAATTTAAATGAGTTTGTATTCAAATTATGATCTTGACTTATTGAAGTTTACTTGAATTTTTTTTTTTCTTCCAATCTCTATGATTAGGGCAATTTCTTCCAATCTCTTCCTTGTACATCTACATTTTTTGTTATTTATAGAAAGAAGAGATTAGATAATATGGATGCATGCTGAATTTTCTTTTAAGATGAACTCTGCGTAAATATTTTTCCATACTTAATTTTGAATGATAAAATCTTTATATGACAAAATATGTGCTTCAGGTCTCTTTTCCCTTTTTGTTGATGACAAAGGGGGAGAAAAGTGATGACTTGTATCATTTTAATAGCATGACTCATATGAATTGCAAAAGCTTTTCAAATTCTTTGAGAATATGCCTTGCAAAATCTTTGAGAAAAGTGATCGATCGATGAATGTCTTATATGCCTTGCAAAATCCTTGAGAATATCGCAAGATCGATTGATCATATTGAAAGCAATGTCAAAACATGTATATCATGAAATTCATGTTGAAAATCTTTATCTCCTGTCGTAGTAAAAATTATCTTTTATCATTCGACTTGAAAAGGATTTTCATCGAAGTTTCGCATTTACATTATGCTTAACGAGAATAACGATAAGTTCTACTGTTAGAACTTATCGGTTTATGCTTGAATTCAATGGGATGGAATTCAAGTGTTTTTATCTTCTCATAATATGACATATAGATAGGGGGAGTTATGTTTAACTCCGTCAATTGATTGTCATCATAAAAAAGGGGGAGATTGTTGAATCTCGGATTTTGATGATAAAATCAATTGATGGGTTAAATGATCTAATCCATATTATTGAGTTAAGTGTGCAGGATTAACTACGATAACCAGAAAACACAAAGCAAGGATACCGGAGTTAAGTTCGATGGACGTTTAAGAGTCCGAAGAATCGTCGGAGATGCTGCCGGAACCAACCGAGAAGAAATCGGGAACCTGTCGGAATTTTCGGAAGTTCGCCGAAGAGATCGTCGGAGGTTCACGGAGATCACCGAGAAGGCTCGGCTACTCATTAAAGTCATCACAAGTTCGGGAGCTTGCTGGGAGCTTGTCGGAAGAAGTTCGTCGAAAAGCTCGCCGGAACAAGACTCGACGTTCGCGGTTGAAAACTTGCTTAGGATGTGTTTTGTTATCGTAGTTCACTTGTAGTTAGGATTAGGATTAAGAGATAATCCTATATCCTGGTTAGGGGCCAATTGGGCCCAAAATTAGACTTGGTTTGGGCTAAATTTGAAGCCCAACAAGTGAACCGAAGGGTCTGGCGGTGGCATCGCCAGACTGGGCGGTTGCACCTCCCAGCACCCGAGAGCTGGGCGGTGGCACCGCCCAGCACTGTCAGTGTCTGACACTGACAAGCGGTGGCACCGCCACTGACAGGCGGTGGCACCGCCAGCATCGGGAACTCCAAGAGAATTCAAATTTTGGAGCCCAAATTTGAATCCTCTTGAGGCTTATAAATACCCCTCAAATCTCAGCTGAGATCACAACTTTTTGTGAAGCAATTGATTGGGAGAAAAATCTTAGAAGAGTCTTTGCTAGTCTTGTTTTTCAATTTGCTAGTGTTCACCTCTTTTGAATAGTGTTCACCTCTTTCTTTCTTGCTGAAAATCTGTAAGAGAGTGAACCGGTTGTAAGAAGTTGTAAGAAGGGTATTTACCCTTCCCTTTCAAGAGATTTGCTAGTGGAAGGTGGGAGCCTCATCGAAGAGGGGCCTCGCAAGTGGATATAGGTCATTTGACCGAACCACTATAAAATCGGCGTGATCTCTAGTTTGTATTTACTTATTGTCATTTATATTGTGGTAAATCATTTGCACTTTAATGCTCTACTTCTTTGTCTCTGTCTTACTTATCCCTTTAAGTTAAAACGCAATCGAAATGGTTTCAAACGAAAACGTTACTTTTATCGTATGAAGTTTCCGAAAGGTTTTAAATCGTGAAAAGTTTATCACACTTTACCGCTGCACTAATTCACCCCCCCCCTCTTAGTGCCGCTCCGATCCTAACAAATTATTCTGTTTAGCTCCCGACATTTCTTAGGCTTATTAAGTCCACGAACATTCCAGCATGTTATCTTCAGTAGTAATAAACAAATGAAAAAGGTGGTAAGGTATTTATCCTACGACTTTGGATGGACTGTACCATCCTTTTTCTTATCCTTTGGTTTTGTATTTTCCTCCCGCACATTATCCTTACCTTTTATGGCTTTATTCCTATATTTATCCACTTCATCAACAGCTTGCAGATGTTTAAACTTTAAAATACCTTGAATCATGTGGTCTTGAGGGCGACGATAATGTAGCGGCGGCGGCGATACTGTAGCGGCGACCAGATCTAGGGCGACGGTACTATAGCGGCGACCAGATCTCCCTAGGACGATCTGACTCCTGCATCGTTGGCTTTCTCCCACGGGCGAAGGGCGACGGCATTGTAGCGGTGATCAGATCTCCCAAGGGCGACGCTTCTCAGAAGGCGGCGGCCCCCGATCTAGGGCGACGGTATGTAGCGACAACCATATCTCCCTAAGGCGATCTAACTCCTGCAGCGTCGGCTTTCTCCCACGAAGAAGAAGGCGACGACACTGTAGAGGTGATCAGATCTCCCAAGGACGACAGTCACTGTAGCGGCGGCGACGACACTGTAGCAGCGATCAGATCTCCGTAAGCGTCGGCTTCTCCCAAAGGGCGGCGATACTGTAGCAGCAACCATAAATCCCTAGGGTGACGGTACCATAGCGGCGATCTAATATACTGCAGCGGTGGCTTTTCCCAATGGCGCCGTTTCAGAAGCGGCGACCGGAGGGATCAAACATGGCAGCGATGGCCCCTAGGGCTGGCGATGGTGGCGAGAGGGTTGAAACGATGGCAAGGCTCCCTACCGCTACCCCCCCCAAGTTGCTCTTCCAACATATCTTTTCCGGAGAAAACTCCTTCGACCAACCAAAGATCGAAGCGGTCGCTCTCTAGATCGCGACGACCTGCTCTCATTTCCAGCGATCCTCGGCCTTGGACTAGCCTCTTCAAGGCTCCGGTTGGAAGTCCAGATCTAAGCTTGGAATTCTTTACTCCGAAGTTCAGGTGATAAGAAGATTGTTTGTATCTGAGACTGTTGATTCAAGAGCTTATTGAGACATGGTCTATGGCGATTGTTGGCTATGTGGTAGGTCTCAAAACATCTTATTTCCCACTATCCTCATTTATCAAAACTTCGATGGGGAATATCGTCATTTGATCTTCATATGCTGGAGAACGGATTCTTTGTTTGCAAGCTATACTCAAGAAGAAGATTTGCAGCGAATCCTCGAAGGATTCTCGGACTATCCGCGGTCATCCAATGATTTTACGACGTTGGTCTCCTGATGTCCGTTTGGAGTTAGATAGCCTACAGTCTATTCCATTATGGGTATCCTTTCAAGGACTACCTCTACATCTTTGGAGTCGACGTTTTATTGCAAAGTTATGCAGCACTTTCGGGACAGACCACTCTACATCGACAAAGCAACAACTTCGGACGAGATTAACATTTGCACGAGCATGTGTGCTGGTTTCTTCCAATGAAGATCTTCCTAATGAGGTTTTCTATCGTGATCTTGACGGGAACACTCGGAAGGTACATGTCTCATATTCCTGAAGCCACAACGATGTCGGCGTTGCTTATCTTTTTTGGTCATCCAAATGGAGCTTGTCAAGAAACCCCAAATCCAACCACAAAGGTCTATCGACCACGTCAAAGCCCTCGGAACAAAGTGATTCTTCTCTAATGGCAGCAAGACCGATGGTGGCAAAAAACTATTGAGCATTCCGACTCGCAAGGAAAGCACCCATGACGACGAAGGACAATTCCAAAACTTTATCTCTTCCTATAATGTCGAGCCTTGCACAAATGAGGTTTCCCATGGTACTAGTGGACGGGAGAAACATAAGTCGAAACTTCATCTCTTCCAATATCATCGGATCCATCCACAATAGCTCAACGAACTCAGGGTCCAAGCAAATCTAAGCTAGCAAGGATATTCTTCCTCAACAAACTCAGGCCACAACAAACATCGCCAACAAGGATATTCTGTCTCAACAAACTCATGCCTCAACAAACCTCTCTAGCCAGATTGCTCCAACAAGTACTATCCAGGATATTGTGCTGCAACAATCTTATCGAGCTTCAACAAACCCTGCCAATCAAGACCACATGATTCAAGGTATTTTAAAGTTTAAAAATCTGCAAGCTGTAGATGAAGTGGATAAATATAGGAATAAAACCATAAAAGGTAAGGATATTGTGCGGGAGGAAAATACAAAACCGAAAGATAAGAAAAAGGATGGTACAATCCATCCAAAGTCGTAGGATGAATACCTTACTATCTTTTACTAATGAAGATAACATGCTGGAATGTTCGCGGACTTAATAAGCCGGAGAAATGTCGGGAGCTCAATAGAATAATCAAGTCTGCCGCATGTGATATTGTTATTCTAGTGGAAACAAAAATTAAACAATCGGCGTTCAAGCTCAAAAAGAATTTAATATGGCGGACGCATAACTGTTTACCAATGACTCAAATGACACTTTTGGTAGAATATGGGTCTTATGGCATCCTAACTCTATTAATGCTTGGTTTATTTCTGCTCTTGATCAATTCATTCATCTTAAGGTAGAGGATAAAAAGAATGGTCATCAATTCAATTTCACTGATATATATGCTTCAAAACAAGTATACAAGAAAGAAATACTCTTTGGTCCGACCGACTAATATTGTAAATGGCTGTCTCAATGTACCTTGGATTGTTCTTGGAGACTTTAATCTTTGTTCGGTACACAAATGAAAAACAGGGTGGTAGACAACTTTCGAAAAGCCAGCTTCAAAAGTTCAATGATTACATTGACACTGCAGCATTGTTTGATATGAAATCTGTGGGTAATTGGCTCTCTTGGAGTAATCAAGGTGCTGCTAACGAAAAAAAAAATAATGGCTTCGACTTGATAGGTGTTTGATTAATCATGAATGGTTAACAGTTTACCCAGATTCACTTCTTGAGTATGGTGCTGCTTTGTTTTCCTCGACCATTCTTTAATGTATATACACACAGAAAAAAAAACACCAAGAGGCAAGAAACCATTTAGATTCTTTAACATGTGGAGTACTCATCCTCAATTTCTTGATGTTATCGGATCTGCTTGGAATGTTAATGTGCATGGATCCCCCCCCCATCTTATTTCAAAAGCTCAAAGCCCCAAAAGCATCACTAAAGGAGTGGAATACAAATACCTTTGGCAATATTAACACCGAGTTCAACTTTGCGAAAAGGAACTAATGTCTATGCAACATGAGTGCAACTTCACCAAAATGATGAAAATATTATCTACAAAGAGACGAAGCCGGAAATAACTTCATGCAAGCCTTAAAACAGGAGGAAAGTTTTGCAAAGCAGAAGTCTCGACAACATTGGCTTACGCTAGGGATTCCAATACAAAATTTTTCTATGCTTCAATTGCTACTTTCGAAGGGCTATTAACCAGTATCGAAAATGCGAGACAAAGATGATAATCTTATTGAGAAGTTGGATGAGGTTAAAGCACACACAGAGCAATTTTTTTATTCCTTACTCAATCAAGCTGGGAAACCTAATAACATTCATGTGGAGCCGACTAGAAAACTTGATTCAGAAGCTATTTCAATCCTCAATGCCCCAATTCTGATGATGAAATTGTATGTGTTGTCTTTAAGTCACCAAAGCACAAAAGCCCAGTCCGGATGGATTTCCAAATGAATTTTACCAAACTGCTTGGTCTATTATTGGAAATGATGTGATCAAGGCTTGCCAACATTTTTTCTCTTCAGGTCATATTCTTAGAGATGAATTGCACTTTTATTTCCTTAATTCCGAAGAATGCAGGGGCTGATTCACTAGAGAACTATCGACCCATATCATTATGCAACTTTATTTACAACATCATCTCCAAAGTATTGGCAAATTGAATGCAAAAAAGTAATACACAAGATCATTAGCCCAAACCAAGCTGCTTTCATCAAAGGAGAAGTATACATCATAACATTTTGCTTGCTAATGACTTGGTCAAAGATTTGCATTCAAAAGCAAGAGGGACAAAAATATGTTTTAAAGCTGATTTACGGAAAGCCTTGATTCAGTTAATAGGAAGTTTATCTATAAGATGCTCCTCGATATGAACTTCCCACAAAGAATGGGTTAATTGGATTCAATCTTGCCTGAAACTCCAAAGTTTTCGATACTCTTTAATGGCTCACCAATTGGTTTTGGGAGCACGAATGGCATCCGACAAGGTGATCCACTCTCTCCAGATATCTTTTACTATTAGATGGTAGGACTTAGCTGTATGTTGGAACACGCAGTCTTAAATGGCAGCATTAAGGTACCCATTCTTTGGTTCTTCATATATCACATATAACATTTGCAGATGACTTACTTATCTTTCTCCAAAATGAACCAACTTCAAGAAAGAACCCAGCTACTATTATGAATGACTTTGGTATGGTTTACGGACTTCAAAAATCATGCGAAAAGTAAAGTATATATGAGCCCTTACGTTGAGGATAATGTCTTTATTGCACAAACTTTGGGGGTTAGTGAGGGAAGCTTGCCCGGTTCCTTATTTGGGTCTCCCGGCTCATATCCACAGGCATTCACAAAACCCATTGTCACCTATCTTGCAAAAAAAATAAAGAATAGAATTTCTTCTTGGAAAAATAGGTTTCTATCAAAAGCGGGATCTAATTCGAACTCATCCGTTTCGGTATTGCACTCCTACTTTATATATTGGTGTAATGCATTTCTTCTACACCTTTGGACTTCTCCAAGATATTGAACGGTTATTAATGAACTTCTTCGGAATGGCACAAATGATAAGGCAATGCATATGGTAAATTGGGATAGCATTTGTAAACCGAAAGATGAAGGGGGCTAAACTTGAGAAATACTAGAGATTGGAATCAAGCATGTCCAGTGCAGCAATTGTGGGATCTTTTGCAAAACAAATGTTCCTTATGGTCACTTTGGGTTTCTGCTAGGTATCTTTCAAAAGAATCAATGGGGAAATTTCAACAAGAACATACCACTCTGCAGACTTGGAAAGGAATTTTAAAGGCAAGGAATTGGCTAATCAAACACATTTCCTATGCAATCTCTTCTGGAACTAGTACTAATATGTGGTACGATCCTTGGGTGAATGGGAAGAGTATATTTCAATTATATGGTGACAGAATCTGAAAAGATCTGGGGGCTCCCAAAGATTGGAAGGTTTTCGAGTTCATTGCTAACGGTGCACACAGTGTCTCCCTAATCCTATTTCCCCAAAATGTTATCACTTTGGCCGACTATTATAGCTATTCCAATCACGAACAACTCTTGGATAAACTTATTTGGCCTCATGACAATGGCAAATTTAGTGCCACATCGGCAAGATGGAATCAAATTAGGCAAAGAAATAACAAGTGGGTCCCAAGCAGTTGGACATGGGATCGCCAGGGATCACAAAGACATTCCTTATGTACATGGCAGGCCCTTCTCAATAAACTACCTACAATAGACAATATGAAAAGAAGAGGTATCTATCATGTTAACCGATGCTCCCTTTGTATGCAACAAGAAGAAACTGTTGACCACCTTTATTTTGCTTGTGATTATACAAAATGGATATGGAAGGAGATTCTCCAAATGATTTGAACTCAATAGACTGCAAACCAAACTTGCACTAAGAACTAGGCTTAACTCATGCAATGTTTCTCAAGAAAAGGTCCTCTCACACAACCGGCAAAGGTTACTTTCGGATCGCTATTTGGTGGATGTGGAAGGAGAGATGTAACGAGAATCTTTAAATGTCAACACACAAACAATGCTCAGCTATTGAAAGAGATTATTAGAGACTCAAGATCCTGTATGGAGCAAGATCTCAAAACGGAGCACTTTACCCAAAGAGAAAAATATATTTTTATCAATTTTAATTTTGCTATTAGCTAAAGATCTTGGGAATGATGCCAAATTTTGATATATCTGGATAAACATTTTCTATTTTGATTATAATTAGGAGTTATAGTCTACAACATGTGTAGTCATAACTATCGCATTCGCACTCCATGAGTTACATGGCTTTGTCTATGACTTGTATAGATAAAGCTATTTGTAGAAACTTTACACATAATCAATTTACTTTTACTTACCAAAAAAAAAGAATCATGTGGTCTTGATTGGCAGGGTTTGTGAAGCATGATAAGATTGTTGTGGCACAATATCCTGGTTAGTACTTGTTGGAGCAGCCTGGATAGAGAGGTTTGTTGGGGCATGAGATTGTTGAGATAAAATATCCTTGTTAGAGATGTTTGTTGCGGCCTGAGTTTGTTATTGACTAGCTTCAGGAACGCCTTCACCCGCGACTTTTTGGTCGTCTTCTAAGCCGAGTCCTTGCGGATGACCTTCTTCGGGTACTTGGCAATGCCGGCCACCAGGCAGTGCCCGTAGGGCCGCTCCCGAGTACCGTCCTTGAAGGCCCGCACGATCACTGCCTTCCTCCCAGCGGATCGCCCTTAAAGGATGATCACTGCCTTGTTCGGCTTCAGAAACTTCACCATCTTCTCCTATTTTCCGGATCGATCTGAGTTGCTCACCCTTCCCCCTCGCCGCCACTTATCATCAGCCCATGTTAGAGTTTATGCTTTTTTTTTTTTTTGATAAGTAAAAGTAAATTGATTATGTGTCAAGTTTCTACAAATAGCTTTATCTATACAAGTCATAGACAAAACCAAGTAACTCATAGAGTGCGAATGCGATAGTTATGACTACACATGCTGTAGACTATAACTCCAAATTATAATCAACATAGAAAATGTTTATCCAGATATATCAAAACTACCTGTGGGTACATAATTTGGCATCATTCCCAAGATCTTTAGCTAATAGCAAAATTAAATTTGATAAAAATATCTTTTTCTCTTTGGTAAAGTGCTCCGTTTTGAGATCTTGCTCCATACAGGATCAGGATCTTGAGTCTCTAATAATCTCTTTCAATAGCTATGCATTATTTGTGTGTTGACATTCAAAGATTCTGTTACATCTCTTCGTCCACATCCACCAAATAGCGCATCTGAAAGTAACCTTTGCCAGTTGTGTGAGAGGCCCTTTTCTTGAGAAACATTGCATGAGGTCGCCTAGTTCTTTGTGCAAGTTTGGTTGCGGCAGTCTAATGAGTTCAAATCACTGGAGAATCTCCTTCCATATCCATTTTGTATAATCACAAACAAAATAGAGGTGGTCAATAGTTTCTTCTTGTTGCATACAAAGGGAGCATCGGTTAACATGATAGATACCTCTTCTTTTCATATTGTCTATTGTAGTTAGTTTATTGAGAAGGGCCTGCCATGTACATAAGGAATGTCTTTGTGATCCCGGTCGATCCCATGTCCAACTGCTTGGGACCCACTTGTTATTTCTTTGCCTAATTTGATTCCATGCAGATGTGGCACTAAATTTGCCATTATCATGAGGCCAAATAAGTATATCTGAAGAGTTGTTCCTGATTGGAATAGCTATAATAGTCAGCTAAAGTGATAACATTTCGGGAGAAATAGGATTAGGGAGACACCAGGTACCGTTAGCAATGAACTCAGAAACCTTCCAATCTTTGGGAGCCCCAAGATATTTTCGTATTCTGTCACCATATAATTGAAATATACTCTTCCCATTCACCCAATGATCGTACCACATATTAGTACTAGTTCCAGAAGAGATTGCAATTCCTTTCCAAGCTGCAGAGTGGTATGTTCTTGTTGAAATTTCCCAGATTGATTCCTTTGAAAGATACCTAGCAGAAACCCAAAGTGACCATAAGGAACATTTGTTTTTCAAAAGATCCCACAATTGCTGTACCAGACATGCTTGATTCCAATCTCTAATATTTCTCAAGTTTAGCCCCCCTTCATCTTTCGGTTTGCAAATGCTATCCCAATTTACCATATGCATTGCCTTGTCATTTGTGCCATTCTAGAAGAAGTTCATTAATAACCATTCAATATCTTGGAGAAGTCCAGCAGACAGAAGAAATGCATTACGCCAATATATAGAGTAGGAGTGCAATACAGAACGGATGAGTTCGAGTCGTCCTGCTTTTGATAGAAACCTATTTTTCCAAGAAGAAATTCTATTCTTTATTTTTTGCAAGATAGGCTGACAGTGGGTTTTGTGAATGCCTGTGGATATGAGTGGGAGACCCAAATAAGGAACTGGCCAGCTTCCCTCACAAACCCCAAAAGTTTGTGCAATAAAGACCTTATCCTCAACGTAAGGGCTCATATATACTTTACTTTTCGCATGATTTAACTGAAGTCCAGAAACCATACCAAAGTCATTCATAATATTAGCCAGGTTCTTTACTAAAGTTGGTTCATTTTGGAGAAAGATAAGTAAGTCATCTGCAAATGTTATATGTGATATATCAATAGAACCAGCAATGGGTACCTTAATATTGTCATTTAAGACAGCATGTTCCAACATACAGCTAAGTCCTTCCATCGCAATAGTAAAGAGATATGGAGAAAGTGGATCACCTTGTCGGATGCTATTCGTGCTCTCAAAAAAACCAATAGGTGAGCCATTAAAGAGTATCGAAAACTTCGGAGTTTCCAGGCAAGATTGAATCCAATTAACCCATTGCTGTGGGAAGTTCATATCGAGGAGCATCTTATAGATAAATTTCCTAAATCAAAGGATTTCCGTAAATCAGCTTTAAAACAGATTTTTGTCCCTCTTGCTTTTGAATGCAAATCTTTGACCAAGTCACTAGCAAGCAAAATGTTATGATGTATACTTCTCCCTTTGATGAAATCAGCTTGATTTGGGCTAATGATCTTGTGTATTACCTTTTGCATTCTATTTGCCAATACTTTGGAGATGATCTTATAAATAAAGTTGCATAATGATATGGGTCGATAGTTCTCTAGTGAATCAGCCCCTGCATTCTTCGGAATTAAAGAAATAAAAGTGCAATTCATCTCTCTAAGAATATGACCTGAAGAGAAAAAATGTTGGCAAGCCTTGATCACATCATTTCCAATAATAGACCATGTAGTTTGGTAAAATTCAGCTGGAAATCCATCTGGACCTAGGCTTTTGTACTTTGGTGACTTAAAACAACACATACAATTTCGTCATTTGTAATTGGGGCATTGAGGATTGAAATAGCTTCCGAATCAAGTTTTCTAGTCGGCTCCACATGAATGTTACTAGGTTTCCCAGTTTGATTGAGTAAGGAATAAAAAAATTGCTCTGTGTGTACTTTAACCTCATCTAAATTCTTAATAAGATTATCATCTTTGTCTCTGCATTTGCTGATACGGTTAACAGCCCTTCGAGTAGCAATTGAAGCATAGAAAAATTTAGTATTGGAATCCCCTAGTGTAAGCCAATGCTGTCGAGACTTCTACTTTGCAAAACTTTCCTCCTGTTTTAAGGCTTGCATGAAGTTATTTTTGGCTTCTGTCTCTTTGTAGATAATATTTTCATCATTTGGCTGAAGTTGCAGCTCATGTTGCAATGACATTAGTTCCTTTCTACAAAATTGAACTCTAGTGGTAATATTGCCAAAGGTATTTGTATTCCACTCCTTTAGTGCTACTTTACAGGCTTTGAGCTTTTGACATAAGATGTAAGGGGGGGATCCATGCACATTAACATTCCAAGCAGATCTGATAACATCAAGAAATTGAGGATGAGTACTCCACAAGTTAAAGAATCTAAACGGTTTCTTGCCTCTTTGTGTCGCTTTTTCTACGTGTATATACATTAAAGAATGGTTAGAAAACAATGGAGCACCAAACTCAAGAAGTGAATCTGGGTAAACTGTTAACCATTCATGATTAATCATACACCTATCAAGTCGAGCCATTATTTTTCTGTTAGCAGCACCTTGATTACTCCAGGAGAGCCAATTACCCACAGATTTCATATCAAACAATGCTGCAGTGTCAATGTAATTATTAAAACTTTGAAGCTAGCTTTCTGAAAGTTGTCTACCCCTCTCTTTTTCATTTGTGTACCGAACAGTATTAAAGTCTCCAAGAATAATCCAATGTACATTGAGACAACCATTATGCTTTCACTGAATATGATTCTAAAACTTCTGAATTAGAGGTCGAAGGTATTATGCCTGTTTATGAAAGAATGCAAATATTTGTTTGACCATGGGTCCTATCTACGATTTGATTCGTAATATTTTGCTTATCACTTGTGTATTCAACCTAGACCACTGCATTATGTGCTATATGTAAATATGGTCCTCTTGTCTGATTTTTATTGGAGAACTTGAACTTTTTGCTGATTTAGTTCTCCTAGAGATTTGGAGTTTTGGTATTATACTTGGTATGGATTGGGTATCTTCCTATCATACCAGTATGGATTGGTATATAGCAAATGATCACTTTTTGCATATTTGATTAGCCGATCTTTTATTTTGAAAGTATTGGACATGATTTATCTCCTTGCCTAATGTATCCCAAAATGATTTGCCCGAATTACCTTCAAAACGTGACTTTGCTTTTGATTTGGTCCCTAGGACAATCCCAATATCTAAGCCTCTCTACAGAATGATATCATTTAAGTAAGTGGAATTAAAAAAGCAACTACAAGGACTAACAAATAAGAATTTTATTTGGCTAAATATTTCATCATGGGGTGTTCCGGTGTTAGTTAAAAAGATGGATAGAACATTGAGGCTTTATATTGATTATAGACAGTTGAATCAGGTGACTATCAAAAACGAATATTCTCTAACGTGTCGACTTATTTGATTAACTGAATGGTGTATATTTCAAAGATTGATTGAAGGTTGGGTTACCATCTATTGAGGATCAAGGAGGAGAATATTTCGGTCATTCTTGGAAAATTGTGTAATTGTATTGTTTTGATGAAACTATTTGAGAGCAGGAGGAGAAAATAAAGAAATTATAATCCTCATCTTTTCATCGATTGAACTATGACCAATTTAGAGGACTAAATTTTCTTTTAAGGCGGGAGAGTGTAATATCCCTCACTTTTGATATATTATTAATAAAAAATTATTTATAAATTGGAGGACCTATATGTAAATATAGAAAATTTCAAGGACTAAACTGTTAAGTTACAAAAAAAACAAAAACAAAAAATTTCGGTTTTATCCCACCGCCTCCCACGCTCTTTACTTCTGGAGAAACAGAGTGAAGAGTGGTGGGGGCGTGGGGAGAAGAAGAGAGGAAGAAGAGAGGGAAGAGGGAGAGGAAAGAGCCCTAGCTGCAGCACCTTTGTTTCGTGTAGGAGGAAACAGAGGAGTTCTTGTGTGGGGCATCGAGGAGGAGAAGGGAAGAAGAGGAGAAGAAGAGAAGTAGAAGAAGAAGAAGAAAAGAGGTGGTGGCTGTGGCAAGGGCTGCAGCGAGGAGCTGTGGGACGTTGGGGAGGAGAAAGGAAGAAGAGGAGAAGAAGAAAAGAAGAAGAGGGAAAAGAAGAGAGGAGGAAGAAGAGGGAGAAGAGAAGAATAAAAGAAGAAGAACAAGAGAGGTAAGTGGGAGAGGAGCGAGAGGTGGCAGTAGCTAGGGCTGCAGCACCTCTGTTTCCTGCAGGCGGAAACAGAGGAGACGAGGTGTGGGGCGTTGGGGAGAAGAAGAGGAAAAAGAAGAAGAGAAAAAGAAAAAAAAGAAGGATGGCTACGGCATGGGCTGCAGTGAGAAGGTGTGGGGCGTCGGGGAGGAGAAGGGAAGAAGAGGAGAAGAAGAAGGAGAAGAAGGAGAAGAAGAAGAAGAGGAAGAGAAGTAGAAGCGGGTGAAGAGGCGGCACCTATGTTTCCTGCAGGAGGAAACAGAGGAGAGGAGGTGCTGTACATCGGGGAGAAGAAGAGGAAGGAGAAGAAGAGAAGAAGAAGAAGAAAGGAAGGAGAAGGAAGAGGAGAAGGGAAAGAAATTGAGCACGATTGATAGTTTGAATCATTTGTTCAATGTGCCTCTTGAATTATGCCAGAAATCGAGCTTTGGTCGATTTCGCATATTTTGATTTCATTACTTTGGAAATTGATATCCTTTAGCTTTCTTATTCATTTGAGCTTTATATTACTGCTTTGAATTCATGTATGCTCTTGTCGTACATGTATTTTGATACCTAAATCTGTTATGTAAACTTCATGTTTGCATCGTATTGACTCATAAAGGTACATATATATTTCGTTGTTCCGCATGTGCTTCTGATATGTCTCAATTTATTGTTCACAATACCCTTTTGTACTTTGGTGTTTGTGAGATTATTTGGACCTTGAGAGTTTTAGGGCTGGGACGGTACTATAGCGGCGACCAGATCTAGGGCGACGGTACTATAGCGGCGACCAGATCTCCCTAGGACGATCCGACTCCTGCAGCATCGGCTTTCTCCCATGGGCGAAGGGCGACGACACTGTAGCGGCGATCAGATCTCCCAAGGGCGACGGTACTGTAGCGACAGCGGCCCAGATCTAGGGCGACGGTACTGTAGCAGCGGCCATATCTCCCTAAGGCGATCTAACTCCTGTAGTGTCGGCTTTCTCCCACGGGCGAAGGGCGATGACACTGTAGACGCGATTAGATCTCCCAAGGACGACGATACTGTAGCGGCGGCGACGACATAGTAGCGGCGACCAGATCTAGGGCGACGACACTGTAGCGGCGACCAGATCTCCATAGCGTCGGCTTCTCCCCAAGGGCGACGATACTATAGTAGCAACCAAATCTCCCTAGGGCGATGGTACTGTAGCGGCGATCTAATACACTGCAGCGGTGGCTTTTCCCAATGGCGTCGTTTCTGTAGCGGCGACCAGAAGAGGGATCAAACATGGCAGCGACGACCCCTAGGGCTGGTGATGGTGGCGTGAGGGTTGAAACGATGGCAAGGCTCCCTACCGCTACCCCCCAAGTTGCTCTTCCACCATATCCTTTCCAGAGAGAAACTCCTTCGATGAAGCAGCATCGAAGTAGGTTGCGCTCTAGATCGTGGCAGCCTGCTCTCTTTTCTAGCGATCCTCGGCCTTGGACTAGCCTCTTCAAGGCTCTGGTTGGTAGTCCAGATCTAAGATTGAAATTCTTTACTCCAGAAGTTCAGGCTGATAAGAAGATTGCTGTATACGAGACTGCTGATTCAGCAGAGCTTATTGAGACATGGTCTATGGCGATTGTTGGCTATGTGGTAGGTCTCAAAACATCTTATTTCCCACTATCCTCATTTATCAAAACTCGATGGGGAATATCGTCATTTGATCTTCATATGCTAGAGAACGGATTCTTTGTTTGCAAGCTATACTCTGAAGAAGATTTGCAACGAATCATCAAAGGATTCTAGACTATCCGTGGTCATCCAATGATTCTACGACATTGGTCTCCTGATATCCGTTTGGAGTTAGATAGCCTACAGTCTATTCCATTATGGGTATCCTTTCAAGGACTGCCTCTACATCTTTGGAGTCGACGTTTTATTGCAAAGTTATGCAGCACTCTGGGACAGCCACTTTACATCGACAAAGCAATAGCAGCTCAGACGAGATTAGCATTTGCACGAGCATGTGTGCTGGTTTCTTCCGATGAAGATCTTCCTAATGAGGTTTTCTATCGTGATCTTGACGGGAACACTCGGAAGGTACATGTCTCATATTACTGGAAGCCACAATGATGTTAGCGTTGCTTATCATTTGGTCATGCAAATGGAGATTGTCAGCAAACCCCAAAACCAACGACAAAGGTCTATCGACCACGTCAAGCGCCTCAGCAACAAAGTGATTCTTCTCTAATGGTAGTAGCACCGATGGTGGCGAAAACTATTAAGCATTCCGACTCGCAAGGAAAGCACCGCGGACAGAAGGACAATTCCAAAACTTTATCTCTTCCTATAATGTCAGAGCCTTCCACAACAGAGGTTTCCCATAGTACTAGTGGATAGGAGAAACATAAGTCAGAAACTTCATCTCTTCCAATATCATCGGATCCATCCACAATAGCTCAACGAACTCAGGTCCAAGCAAATATCGCCAGCAAGGATATTCTTCCTCAACAAACTCAGGCCACAACAAACATCACCAACAAGGATATTCTGTCTCAATAAACTCATGCCCCAACAAACCTCTATAGCTAGACTGCTCCAACAAGTACTATCCAGGATATTGTGCTACAACAATCTTATCGAGCTTCAACAAACCCTGCCAATCAAGACCACATGATTCAAGGTACTTTAAAGTTTAAAAATCAGCAAGCTATAGATGAAGTGGATAAATATAGGAATAAAGCCATAAAAGGTAAGGATATTGTGCGGGAGGAAAATACAAAACCGAAGGATAAGAAAAAGGATGGTACAATCCTTCCAAAGTCGTAGGATGAATACCTTACCACCTTTTCATTTGTTTATTACTAATGAAGATAACATGCTGGAATGTTCGCGGACTTAATAAGCCGGAGAAATGTCGGGAGCTCAATAGAATAATCAAGTATACCGCATGTGATATTGTTATTCTAGTGGAAATGAAAATTAAGCAATCGCGCGTTGAAGCTCAAAAGAATTTAATATGGCCGAACGCAGAACTATTTACCAATGACTCAAATGAAACTTTTGGTAGAATTTGGGTCTTATGGCATCCTTACTCTATTAATGCTTTGTTTATTTCTGCTACTGATCAATTTATTCATCTTAAGGTAGAGGATAAAAAGAATGGTTGTCAATTCAATTTCACTGGTATATATGCTTCAAACAGTACGCAAGAAAGAAATACTCTTTGATCTGACCTGACTAATATTATAAATGGTTGTCTCAATGTAACTTGTATTGTTCCTGGAGACTTTAATACTGTTCGGTACACAAATGAAAAAGAGGGGGGTAGACAACTTTCAGAAATCCAGCTTCAAAGTTTTAATAATTACATTGACACTGCAGCATTGTTTGATATGAAACTATGGGTAATTGGCTCTCCTGGAGTAATCAAGGTGCTGCTAAGAGAAAAATAATGGCTCGACATGATAGGTGTTTGATTAATCATGAATGGTTAACAGTTTACCCAGATTCACTTCTTGAGTATGGTGATCCTTTGTTTTCTGACCATTCTTTAATGTATATACACGCAGAAAAAGCGACACCAAGAGGCAAGAAACCGTTTAGATTCTTTAACATGTGGAGTACTCATCCTCAATTTCTTGATGTTATCAGATCTGCTTGGAATGTTAATGTGCATGGATCCCCCCCTTACATCTTATGTCAAAAGCTCAAAGCCTGTAAAGCAGCACTAAGAGAGTGGAATACAAATACCTTTGGCAATATTAACACCAGAGTTCAATTTTGCAGAAAGGAACTAATATCACTGCAACATGAGCAGCAACTTCAGCCAACTGATGAAAATATTTTCTACAAAGAGACAGAAGCCAGAAATAACTTCATGCAAGCCTTAAAACAGGGGGAAAGTTTTGCAAAGCAGAAGTCTCGACAGCATTGGCTTACACTAGGGGATTCCAATACTAAATTTTTCTATGCTTCAATTGCTACTTGAAGGGCTGTTAACCGTATCAGCAAATGCAGAGACAAAGATGATAATCTTATTGAGAATTTAGATGAGGTTAAAGCACACACAGAGCAATTTTTTTATTCCTTACTCAATCAAGCTGGGAAACCTAATAACATTCATGTGGAGCCGACTAGAAAACTTGATTCGGAAGCTATTTCAATCCTCAATGCCCCAATTATAGATGACGAAATAGAATGTGTTGTCTTTAAGTCACCAAAGCACAAAAGCCCAGGTCCAGATGGATTTCCAGCTGAATTTTACCAAACTTCTTGGTCTATTATTGGAAATGATGTGATCAAGGCTTGCCAACATTTTTTCTCTTCAGGTCATATACTTAGAGAGATGAATTGCACTTTTATTTCCTTAATTCCGAAGAATGCAGGGGCTGATTCACTAGAGAACTATCGACCCATATCATTATGCAATTTTATTTACAAGATCATCTCCAAAGTATTGGTAAATATAATGCAAAAGGTAATACACAAGATCATTAGCCCAAATCAAGCTGATTTCATCAAAGGCAGAAGTATACATCATAACATTTTGCTTTCTAATGACTTGGTCAAAGATTTGCAATCAAAAGCAAGAGGGACAAAAATTTGTTTTAAAGCTGATTTACGGAAAGCCTTTGATTTAGTTAATAGGAAGTTTATCTATAAGATGCTCCTCGATATGAACTTCCCATAGCAATGGGTTAATTGGATTCAATTTTTCCTAGAAACTCTAAAGTTTTTGATACTCTTTAATGGCTCACCAATTGGTTTTTTTTGGAGCACGAATGGCATCCGACAAGGTGATCCACTCTCTCCGTATCTTTTAACTATTGCGATGGAAGGACTTAGCTGTATGTTGGAACACGTAGTCTTAAATGGCAGTATTAACGTACCCATTGCTGGTTCTGTTCATATATCACATATAACATTTGCAGATGACTTACTTATCTTTCTCCAAAATGAACCAACTTCAGTAAAGAACCTGGCTACTATTATGAATGACTTTGGTATGGTTTCTGGACTTCAGTTAAATTAAGCGAAAAGTAAAGTATATATGAGCCCTTACGTTGAGGATAATGTCTTTATTGCACAAAATTTGGGGGTTAGTGAGGGAAGCTTGCCAATTCCTTATTTGGGTCTCCCGCTCATATCCATAGGCATTCACAAAACCCACTGTCAGCCTATCTTGCAAAAAATAAAGAATAGAAATTCTTCTTGGAAAAATAGGTTTCTATCAAAAGTAGGACGACTCGAACTCATCCGTTCGGTATTGCACTCCTACTCTATATATTGGTGTAATGCATTTCTTCTACCTGCTGGATTTCTCCAAGATATTGAACGGTTATTAATGAACTTCTTCTGGAATGACACAAATGATAAAGCAATGCATATGGTAATTTGGGATAGCATTTGCAAACCGAAAGATGAAGGGGAGCTAAACTTGAGAAATACTAGAGATTGGAATCATGTATGTCTGGTGCAGCAATTGTGGGATCTTTTGCAAAACAAATGCTCCTTGTGACTCATTCTATATGCTGCCATATTAGGTAGAACAGGCCTCGGAATAAGATCAATGTGATGCTGGATATCTCTCAAGGGTGGAAGGCCTTGAGAAGGGCCTGCCATGTACATAAGGAATGTCTTTGTGATCCCGGTCGATCCCATGTCCAACTGCTTGGGACCCACTTATGATTTCTTTGCCTAATTTGATTCTATGCAGATGTGGCACTAAATTTGCCATTGTCATGAGGCCAAATAAATATATTGAAGAGTTGTTTCTGATTGGAATAGCTATAATAGTCGGCCAAAGTGATAACATTTCGGGAGAAATTGGATTAGGGAGACACCAGGTACCGTTAGCAATGAACTCAGAAACCTTCCAATCTTTGGGAGCCCTAAGATCTTTTCGTATTCTGTCACCATATAATTGAAATATACTCTTCCTATTCACCCAAGGATCGTACCACATATTAGTACTAGTTCCAGAAGAGATTACATAGGAATTGTGTTTGATTAGCCAATTCCTTGCCTTTAAAATTCCTTTCCAAGCTGCAGAGTGGTATGTTCTTGTTGAAATTTCCCGGATTGATTCCTTTGAAAGATACCTAGCAGAAACCCAATGTCACCATAAGGAACATTTGTTTTGCAAAAGATCCCACAATTGCTGTACCAGACATGCTTGAATCCAATCTCTAGTATTTCTCAAGTTTAGCTCCCCTTCATCTTTCGGTTTGCAAATGCTATCCCAATTTACCATATGCATTGCCTTATCATTTGTGTCATTCCAGAAGAAGTTCATTAATAATCGTTCAATATCTTGGAGAAGTCTAGTAGGCAGAAGAAATGCATTACACCAATATATAAAGTAGGAGTGCAATACCAAACGGATGAGTTCGAGTCGTCCTGCTTTTGATAGAAACCTATTTTTCCAAGAAGAAATTCTATTCTTTATTTTTTGCAAGATAGGCTGACAATGGGTTTTGTGAATGCCTGTGGATATGAGCGGGAGACCCAAATAAGGAACTGGCAAGCTTCCCTCACTAACCCCAAAGTTTGTGCAATAAAGACCTTATCCTCAACGTAAGGGCTCATATATACTTTACTTTTTGCATGATTTAACTAAAGTCCAGAAACCATACCAAAGTCATTCATAATAGTAGCCAGGTTCTTTACTGAAGTTGGTTCATTTTGGAGAAAGATAAGTAAGTCATCTGCATATGTTATATTTGATATATGAACAGAACCAGCAATTGGTACCTTAATGCTGTCATTTAAGACTGTGTGTTCCAACATACAGCTAAGTCCTTCCATCACAATAGTAAAAAGATAGGGAGAGAGTGGATCACCTTGTCGGATGCCATTCGTGCTCCCAAAAAAATCAATTGGTGAGCCATTAAAGAGTATCGAAAACTTTGGAGTTTCCAAGCAAGATTGAATCCAATTAACCCATTGCTGTGGGAAGTTCATATCGAGGAGCATCTTATAGATAAACTTCCTATTAACTGAATCAAAGCCTTTCTGTAAATCAGCTTTAAAACAGATTTTTGTCCCTCTTGCATTTGAATGCAAATCTTTGACCAAGTCATTAGCAAGCAAAATGTTATGATGTATACTTCTCCCTTTGATGAAAGCAGCTTGATTTGGGCTAATGATCTTGTGAATTACCTTTTGCATTCTATTTGCCAATACTTTGGAGATGATCTTGTAAATAAAGTTGCATAATGATATGGGTCGATAGTTCTCTAGTGAATTAGCCCTTGCATTCTTCGGAATTAAGGAAATAAAAGTGCAATTCATCTATCTAAGAATATGACCTGAAGAGAAAAACTGTTGGCAAGCCTTGATCACATCATTTCAAATAATAGACCAAGTAGTTTGGTAAAATTCAGTTGGAAATCCATCTGGACCTGGGATTTTGTGCTTTGGTGACTTAAAGACAACACATACATTTTCGTCATCTGTAATTGGGGCATTGAGCATTGAAATAGCTTCGGAATCAAATTTTCTAGTCGGCTCCACATGAATGTTATTAGGTTTCCCAGCTTGATTGAGTAAGGAATAAAAAAATTGCTCTGTGTGTGCTTTAACCTCATCTAAATTCTCAATAAGATTATCATCTTTGTCTTTACATTTGCTGATACGGTTAACAGCCATTCGAGTAGCAATTGAAGCATAAAAAAATTTAGTATTGGAATCCCCTAGTGTAAGCCAATGCTGTCGAGACTTCTACTTTGCGAAACTTTCCTCCTGTTTTAAGGCTTGCATGAAGTTATTTCTGGCTTATGTCTCTTTGTAGATGATATTTTCATCATTTGGCTGAAGTTGCAGCTCATGTTGCAGTGATATTAGTTCATTTCTGCAAAATTGAACTCTAGTGTTAATATTGCCAAAGGTATTTGTATTCCACTCCTTTAGTGCTGCTTTACAGGCTTTGAGCTTTTGACATAAGATGTAAGGGGGGGATCCATGCACATTAACATTCCAAGCAGATCTGATAACATCAAGAAATTGACGATGAGTACTCCACATGTTAAAGAATCTAAACGGTTTCTTGCCTCTTGATATCACTTTTTCTGCGTGTATATACATTAAAGAATGGTCAGAAAACAAAGGAGCACCATACTCAAGAAGTGATTCTGGGTAAACTGTTAACCATTCATGATTAATCAAACACCAATCAAGTCGAGCCATTATTTTTCTCTTAGCAGCACCTTGATTACTCCAGGAGAGCCAATTACCCACAGATTTCATATCAAACAATGCTGTAGTGTCAATGTAATCATTAAAACTTTGAAGCTGGCTTTCTGAAAGTTGTCTACCCCCCTCTTTTTCATTTGTATACCGAACAGTATTAAAGTCTCCAAGAACAATCCAAGGTACATTGAGACAGCCATTTACAATATTAGTCAGGTCAGACCAACGAGTATTTCTTTCTTATATACTGTTTGAAGCATATATACCAGTGAAATTGAATTGACAGCCATTCTTTTTATCCTCTACCTTAAGATGAATGAAATGATCAGTAGCAGAAATAAACCAAGTATTAATAGAGTTAGGATGTCATAAGACCCATATTCTACCAAAAGTTTCATTTGAGTCATTGGTAAACAGTTCTGCGTCCGGCCATATTAAATTCTTTTGAGCTTCAACGCGCGATTGTTTAATTTTCGTTTTCACTAGAATAACAATATCACATGCAGCAGAATTGATTATTCTGTTGAGCTCCCGACCTTTCTCCGGCTTATTAAGTCCGCGAACATTCCAGCATGTTATCTTCATTAGTAATAAACAAATGAAAAGGTAGTAAGGTATTCATCCTACGACTTTGGATGGATTGTACCATCCTTTTTCTTATCCTTCGGTTTTGTATTTTCCTCCCGCACAATATCCTTACCTTTTATGGCTTTATTCCTATATATATCCACTTCATCTACAGCTTGCAGATTTTTAAACTTTAAAGTACCTTGAATCATGTGGTCTTGATTGGCAGGGTTTGTTGAATCTCGATAAGATTGTTGCAGCACAATATCCTGGATAGTACTTGTTGGAGCAGTCTGGCTAGAGAGGTTTGTTGGGGCATGAGTTTGTTGAGACAGAATATCCTTGTTGGCGATGTTTGTTGTGGCCTGAGTTTGTTGAGGAAGAATATCTTTGCTAGCGAGATTTGCTTGGACCTGAGTTCGTTGAGCTATTGTGGATGGATCCGATGATATTGGAAGAGATGAAGTTCCTGACTTATGTTTCTCCGGTCCACTTGTACCATAGGAAACCTCTGTTGTGGAAGGCTCTGACATTATAGGTAGAGATAAAGTTTTGGAATTGTCCTTCTGTCCGCGGTGCTTTCCTTGCGAGTCGGAATGCTCAATAGTTTTCGCCACCATCGGTGCTACTGCCATTAGAGAAGAATCACTTTGTTGCTGAGGCGCTTGACGTGGTCGATAGACCTTTGTGGTTGGTTTTGGGGTTTGCTGACAAGCTCCATTTGCATGACCAAAAGATAAGCAACGCTAACATCGTTGTGGCTTCCAGGAATATGAGACATGTACCTTACGAGTGTTCCCGTCAAGATCACGATAGAAAACCTCATTATGAAGATCTTCATCGGAAGAAACCAGCACACATGCTCGTGCAAATGCTAATCTCGTATGAGCTGCTGTTGCTTTGTCGATGTAGAGTGGCTGTCCCAGAGTGCTGCATAACTTTGCAATAAAATGTCGACTCCAAAGATGTAGAGGCAGTCCTTGAAAGGATACCCATAATGGAATAGACTATAGGCTATCTAACTCCAAACGGACATCAGGAGACCAACGTCGTAGAATCATTGGATGACCGAGGATCGCTGGAAATGAGAGCAGGCTGTCGCGATCTATAGCGCGACCTTCTTCGATGCTGCTTCGTCGAAGGAGTTTCTCTCTGGAAAGGATATGGTGGAAGAGCAACTTGGGGGGTTGCGGTAGGGAGCCTTGCCATCGTTTCAACCCTCTCGCCACCATCACCAGCCCTAGGGGCCATCGCTGCCATGTTTGATCCCTCTGGTCGCCGCTACAGAAACGACGCCATTGGGAAAAGCCACCGCTGTAGTATATTAGATCGCCGCTACGGTACCGTCGCCCTAGGGAGATCTGGTTGCTGCTACAGTATCATCGCCCTTGGGGAGAAGCCGACGCCACTGGAGATCCGGTCGCCGCTTCATGTTGTCGCCGCCCTAAATCTGGTCGCCCGCTACTATGTCGCCGCCACTCATTGTTCCATCGCCAAGATCTGGTCGCCGCTACGGTGTCGTCACCGCTGCTCTGATACCATCGTCCTTGGGAGATCCGATGCGCCTCTATAGTGTGTCGCCGCCTTCCCCGCCGTGGGAGAAACCCGACGCTTCGGGAGTTAGATCGCCTTTAGGGAGATATGGTCGCCGCTATAGTACCGTAAGCCCTAGATGCAGGGCCGCCGCTATCAGAAGCGTCGCCCTAGGGAGATCGATCGCCGCTTCTGATCGTCGCCGCCGCCGCCCGCCTGGGGGAGAAAGCCGACGCTGCAGGAGTCGGATCGTCCTAGGGAGATCTGGTCGTCGCTACAGTACCATCGCCCTAGATCTGGTTGCCGCTACAGTATCGCCGCCACCGCTACAGTTCCCTATAATGTCCCTAATTTCAGAAAATATTAATTAATTAAAAGGTTTAGTTGATTATTATTTTTTTATTATTATTATCTAGTAGTCCTACCTGATGATGATTATTTATACATGTGATGTATGATGTGTGGACGGATGATCATGGACCGTGTGATGTGTGTACCTGTGATTATTATTATTGAGGTCTGCGAACCTCCATTATATTTCTCGTTTATTGTCGGGCCTGCGTGCCTATGATTAAGTTGTAATTACATGAGGAGGCCTAGCGGGAGCGTGGATGCGATAAGCGGGACCCACGAGATTTGACGATCGTGATGCATGAAGATGCATCAAGATGTTAACGGGCAGAAACAAGGGCGAGATGGACGATCACGGGGCATGGAGATGCACCGCTGCACACATAGATCTTGATGTGAGTGATTAGGCCCTCTTTTTCTCGGGCCTAATCATATTAGGTTGTGGTCCATGATCATCGATATAATTGCTTATACACATACTAGATATGTATATATATTTGCATGCGATGTAGATGTATATTAAATATGTATATGTGTGACATGTCATATTAGGAGACCAAATCATAGAAACATCTCTCCGATAATATTAAGTCGGGTAAATGTGAGGCAATTAGATTGACCCACGTGGCCTTCCATCGTTATGGTAGGAACCGATTCCGGTGTAGGTTGAGTTGGTCAAATCCCTCGAGACTCACCTATATCGCGATTCGCTATCTTAAACATTTACATCGAGATGTCACCGGTGACCCGAGGGCATGGTATACTTGGTCGAGTCCCTCGGGGTATATCATCAAATCGGACTCATCTTGTAATGAAGGTGTTGACTTAACCGAGCATCATGGTTGGTCGAACCCCTCGAGGCCATGGTGATTCTGGAGGCGAACAGGGGCCGGAATCACAAGGAGTTGTGATCGACAAGAGTTGCCTACCTTTTAGGCTTAGTGTGATTGGTCGAGTCCCTCGAGGTTACACTAAGACGCTGATTGGATCCTGATCCCCACTAGAAGTCTGCCGGAGACTTCCGTTTCACGTGCTGAGGGTGTCGCGTGACTTGTTAGTAAAATAGTGGGAGCATATTAAGATAAAAGTCCATATCTTGATAGTTTATTTCTTGCAAAATCTGCTTGTTATTCATTTCTACTGCATCTTTATTTTCAAAAAAATGTCGCTTTCAAATCCCTTACGTGGCATACTTGATGTCAACCGCCTCACTGGTCCAAATTATACGGATTGGCTCCGTAACTTGAGAATTGTTCTCACAGCAGAGAAAATCGTGTACGTCCTTAATACAGTGATGCCTGCGCCCGAAGAAGGGGCAAACGAGGATGAGATCGCTCGCTATGTGAAGTACATTGATGACTCTACTCTTGATCATTGCTATATGTTGGGCTCTATGACTCCTGAGTTACAGAGACAACATGAAAAGATGAATGCCAGATCCATTCTCCTACATGTCCGTAAATTGTTTGAGGAACAGGGAAGGACTCAGCAATATGAGATATCTAAGAGCCTCTTCCGCGCTAGGATGACTGAGGGGACACCGATTCAGAACCATGTCCAAAGATGATTGAGTGGATAGAGAAACTCACAGGTCTAGCAATGGTCCTAGAGGATAACTTGTGTGTGGACATTGTGCTTCAGTCCCTACTAGATTCCTTTTCACATTTCATAATGAATTTTAATATGAACAAGCTTAAAGTGACTCTCCCAGAGCTTCTCAATATGTTGAGAGAGGCAGAGAGTACTATCAAGAAAGAGAAGCCAGTTCTCTACAGTGGTGAGACCAAAAGGAAAAGGAAAGCAGAAAGGTCCCTTAAGAAGGGAAAGGGCAAGGTGAAACCAGGTAAAGCAAAGGTTGCTAAGAAAGACCCAGCAAAGGACAAAGGCCAATGCTTCCACTGTGGTAAAGATGGGTACTGGAAGAGAAACTACAAAGAGTACCTTGCAGAAAGGGTGAAACAAAAGCTTGATAAAGCTTCAAGTACATTCATGATCAGTCTCCATTTGTCAGACTCTTATGATAACATATGGGTATTGGATACCGGTAGTGCTTATCATATATGCAATTCGTTGCAGGTTCTGGCAAGGCCTAGGAGACTAGAGAGAGGCGAGATGGACCTCAAGATGGGTAATGGAGCAAAAGTTGATATAGTAGCTATTGGCGAGGTCGCCCTACATCTACCTAGTGGAGCTTTTATTGCATTAGATGCATCTTATTTTGTTCCTTCTATTATCAAAAACATTATCTCCATTTCATGTTTAACAGTTAGTGGATATAAATTTGTTTTTTAGAACAATGGTTGTTCGATATTATTAGATGATAAGATTATCATGAAAGGAACATTGCATAATGGTTTATTTATATTAGACACCACTCCGCATATCATGAATGTAAATGTGTCCAAAAAGAAACGAGATGAGTTGAACAGTGCATACCTGTGGCATTGTAGGCTAGGTCACATCCATGAAAGAAGGATTCAAAAGTTGTTAAATGATGGATATCTAGATCCATTCGACTATGTGTCATATCCAACTTGTGAGCCTTGCATTCGTGGAAAACTGACCAACTCTCCATTTAGTGGAACTGGAGAGAGCCACTGAGTTGTTGGAACTCATACATAGTGATGTATGTGGACCTATGTCAACTCATGCCTTTGGAGGTAACTCCTACTTCATTACATTTACTGATGATTTCTCAAGGTATGGATATATGTACTTAATGAAGTACAATTCCGAGGCCTTTGAGAAATTTAGAGAGTATAAGAATGAGGTGGAAAACTAGACTGGAAAGAGTATCAAAACTCTTCGATCAGATCGAGGAGGTGAGTACTTAAGTACAGAGTTCACTCAATTCCTCAAGGACCATGGGATATTATCCCAATGGACACCTCCTTATACACCTCAGCTCAATGGTGTCTCTGAAAGGAGAAATCGTACATTATTAGATATGGTACGGTCCATGATGAGTTTCGCTGACCTACCCATCTCATTCTGGGGATATGCCCTAGAAACCGCAGCTTACCTTCTGAACAGAGTTCCAACTAAGTCGGTAGTGTCTACACCATATGAGATATGGAAAGGGAAGAAGCCTGATCTTAAGGTTGTTAAGATTTGGGGCTGCCCTGCAAATGTTAAAAGAAACAACCCCGATAAGTTAGAATCAAGGACAGAGCGATGCAAATTTGTGGGATACCCCAAGGAAACTTATGAGTATTATTTCTATCATCTCGAGGACCAAAAGGTCTTTGTAGCTAAGAGAGCAGTGTTCCTTGAGAAGGAACACATTCTTGGCGAAGATAGTGGGAGAATGATAGAATTGAGCGAGGTTGGAGAACCAAGCTCAAGCACCACTCTACAACCCGATTCTGTTCAGGTACCTAATACACAAGTTTCAACTTTACGCAAGACTGATAGAGTATCCCATCCTCCCGAGAGATATGTGGGACATATTAGAGGAGAGGATGCAGAGGATATTGATCCTCAGACCTACGAGGAGACTATTATGAGTATAGACTCCGGGAAGTGGCAAGAAGCCATGAATTCTGAGATGGATTCTATGTACTCCAATAAGGTTTGGAACCTAGTTGATGCGCTCGAAGGTATTGTACCCATCGGTTGCAAGTGGATCTTTAAGAAAAAGATCAGAGTAGATGGAAAGGTAGAGACTTATAAAGCAAGGCTAGTGGCTAAGGGGTATCGTCAAAGGCAAGGTGTTGACTATGACGAAACCTTCTCACCCGTAGCAATGCTAAAATCTATCAGAATTCTATTGGCTATTGTAGCACACTATGATTATGAGATCTGGCAGATGGATGTGAAAACCGCATTCCTCAATGGGAACCTCGAGGAGGAGGTGTATATGATGCAACCTGAGAGATACGTGTCCAAGAACTGTCCAGATAAGGTGTGTAGGTTGCTTAGATCCATTTATGGATTAAAGCAAGCTTCCCGAAGTTGGAACATAAGATTTGATGAGGCAATCAGATCTTATGACTTCGTTAAGAATGAAGATGAGCCTTGTGTATACAGAAAGGTAAGTGGGAGCGCTATCACCTTTTTTGGTGTTATATATGGATG
The DNA here is from genome assembly GCA_900464855.2 of Musa schizocarpa. Classification (NCBI taxonomy): domain Eukaryota; kingdom Viridiplantae; phylum Streptophyta; class Magnoliopsida; order Zingiberales; family Musaceae; genus Musa; species Musa schizocarpa. The sequence goes on along the minus strand of LS990924.1, from coordinate 15,052,965 downwards.
ACATCCTGATCATTGGGAATGACGTAAGAATGCTATCCACAGTAAAGGCTTGGTTATCTAGACACTTCTCCATGAAGGACTTAGGGGAAGCATCCTATATTTTGGGGATTAGAATCTATAGAGATTGATCCAAGAGGATGCTTGGCTTGTCCCAGTCCAGGTACATAGAAACCATTGTCAAAAGGTTTGGCATGGAAAATTCCAAGAGAGGTCTCATACCGATGAGACATGGGATATCGCTTTCTACGAGTATGTCCCTAAAGACTCCAGAAGAAAGGGCGAACATGGATATGATACCTTATGCCTCAGCAATAGGGTCTATCATGTATACCATGCTATGTACTAGGCCTGATATTGCGCATGCTCTGAGTGTCATGAGCAGGTATCAGGTGGATCCAGGCTTGAAGCACTGGAAAGCAGTAAAGTGTATCCTTAAGTACTTGAGAAGGAGTAAGGATCTTTTACTAATATATGGAGGTAATAGCCTTAAGGTTGAAGACTACACTACCTCAAGTTTTCAGTCTAATGTCGATGATAGCAAGTCGAATTCGAGCGGCCCAGATCTAGGGCGACGGTACTGTAGCGACAACCATATCTCCCTAAGGCGATCTAACTCCTGCAGCGTCGGCTTTCTCCCACGAGCGAAGGGCGACGACACTGTAGAGGTGATCAGATCTCCCAAGGACGACAAGATCAGAAGGGGCGGCGACGACATTAATCAGCAGCGATCGGATCTCCAGTGGCCGGCTTCTCCCCAAGGGCGGCGATGACATCAGAAGCAGCAACCATAAATCCCTAGGGTGACGGTACCATAGCGGCGATCTAATATAACGCCATGGTGGCTTTTCCCCAATGGCGTCGTTTTGTAGCGGCAACCGAGGGGATCAAACATGGCAGGCGATGGCCCCTAGGGCTGGCGATGGTGGCGGAAGGGTTGAAACGATGGCAAGGCTCCCACCGCTACCCCAAGTTGCTCTTCCAACATATCTTTTCCGAGAGAAACTCCTTCGACCAACCAAAGATCGAAGCGGTCGCGCTCTAGATCGCGACAACCTGCTCTCATTTCCAGCGATCCTCGGCCTTGACTAGCCTCTTCAAGGCTCTCGTTGGAAGTCCAGATCTAAGCTTGGAATTCTTTACTCCGTAAGTTCAGTGATAAGAAGATTGCTGTATACTGAGACTGTTGATTCAAAAGAGCTTATTGAGACATGGTCTATGGCGATTGTTGGCTATGTGGTAGGTCTCAAAACATCTTATTTCCCACTATCCTCATTTATCAAAACTTCGATGGGGAATATCGTCATTTGATCTTCATATCTTTGGAGAACGGATTCTTTGTTTGCAAGCTATACTCAAGAAGATTTGCAGCCGAATCCTCGAAGATTCTGGACTATCCGCGGTCATCCAATGATTTTACTGACGCTGGTCTCCCCATGTCCGTTTGGAGTTAGATAGCCTCTGAGTCTATTCCATTATGGGTATCCTTCCAAGGACCCGCCTCTACATCTTTGGAGTCGACGTTTTATTGCAAAGTTATGCAAAGACTGGGGGGATGACCACTCTACATCGACAAAGCAACAACGGCAGCTCGACGAGATTAACATTTGCACGAGCATGTGTGCTGGTTTCTTCCGATGAAGATCTTCCTAATGAGGTTTTCTATCGTGATCTTGACGGAACACTTTCGGAAGGTACATGTCTCATATTCCCGAAACCACAACGATGTCGGGCGTTGCTTATCTTTTGGTCATCCAAATGGAGCTTGTCGAAACCCCAAATCCAACCACAAAGGTCTATCGACCACGCAAAGCGCCAAAGAACAAAGTGATTCTTCTCTAATGGCAGCAGACCGATGGTGGCAAAAACTATTGAGCATTCCGGCTACCGCAAGGAAAGCACCGCGAAACGTAGGACAATTCCAAAACTTTATCTGTACCTATAATGTCGATTGCCTTCCACAATAGAGGTTTCCCATGATACTAGTGGACAGGAGAAACATAAGTCGAACTTCATCTCTTCCAATATCATCGGATCCATCCACACTAGCTCAACGAACTCGAGTCCAAGCAAATCTCGTAAGCAAGGATATTATTCCTCAACAAACTCAGCCACAACAAACATTGCCAACAAGGATATTCTGTCTCAACAAACTCATGCTCCAACAAACCTCTATAGCCGACTGCTCCAACAAGTACTATCCAGATATTGTGATGCAACAATCTTATCGAAGCTTCAACAAACCCTGCCAATCAAGACCACATGATTCAAGGTATTTTAAAGTTTAAAAATCTGCAAGTCTGTAGATGAAGTGGATAAATATAGGAATAAAGCCATAAAAGGTAAGGATATTGTGCGGGAGGAAAATACAAAACCGAAAGATAAGAAAAAGGATGGTACAATCCATCCAAAGTCGTAGGATGAATACCTTACTATCTTTTACTAATGAAGATAACATGTTGGAATGTTCATGGACTTAATAAGCCGGAGAAATGTCGAGCTCAATAGAATAATCAAGTCTCCGCCGATGTGATATTGTTATTCTAGTGGAAACAAAAATTAAACAATCGCTGTTCAAGCTCAAAAGAATTTAATATGGCCGGACGCAGAATCAAGTTTACCAATGACTCAAATGACACTTTTGGTAGAATATGGGTCTTATGGCATCCTAACTCTATTAATGCTTGGTTTATTTCTGCTACTTGATCAATTCATTCATCTTAAGGTAGAGGATAAAAAGAATGGTCACAATTCAATTTCACCGGTATATATGCTTCAAAACAAGATGCAAGAAAGAAATACTCTTTGGTCCGACCGACTAATATTGTAAATGGCTGTCTCAATGTACCTTGGATTGTTCTTGGAGACTTTAATACTGTTTTTTTACACAAATGAAAACAGGGTGGTAGACAACTTTCGTAAAAGCCGACTTCAAAAGTTCAATGATTACATTGACACACTGCAGCATTGTTTGATATGAAATCTGTGGGTAATTGGCTCTCCCGGAGTAATCAAGGTGCTGCTAACAGAAAAAAATAATGGCTCGACTTGATAGGTGTTTGATTAATCATGAATGGTTAACGGTTTACCCAGATTCACTTCTTGAGTATGGTGTCGCTTTGTTTTCGACCATTCTTTAATGTATATACATGCAAAAAAAGCGACACCAAGAGGCAAGAAACCATTTAGATTCTTTAACATGTGGAGTACTCATCCTCAATTTCTTGATGTTATCGATCTGCTTGGAATGTTAATGTGCATGGATCCCCCCCCCCCCACATCTTATGTCAAAAGCTCAAAGCAGTAAAGCAAAGACTAAAGGAGTGGAATACAAATACCTTTGGCAATATTAACACCGAGTTCAACTTTGCGAAAGGAACTAATGTCTATGCAACATGAGCTGCAACTTCACCAAATGATGAAAATATTATCTACAAAGAGGCGTAAGCCAGAAATAACTTCATGGAAGCCTTAAAACAGAGGAAAGTTTTGCAAAAGCGAAGTCTCGATAACATTGGCTTACGCTAGGGGATTCCAATACAAAATTTTTCTATGCTTCAATTGCTACTCGAAGGGCTATTAACCGTATCGAAGAAATGCAGAGACAAAGATGATAATCTTATTGAGAAGTTGGATGAGGTTAAAGCACACACAGAGCAATTTTTTTCCTTACTCAATCAAGCCGGGAAACCTAATAACATTCATGTGGAGCCGACTAGAAAACTTGATTCAGAAGCTATTTCAATCCTCAATGCCCCAATTACGATGATGAGAATTGTATGTGTTGTCTTTAAGTCACCAAAGCACAAAAGCCCAGGTCCGGATGGATTTCCAACTGAATTTTACCAAACTGCTTGGTCTATTATTGGAAATGATGTGATCAAGGCTTGCCAACATTTTTTTTCTCTTCAGTCATATTCTTAGAGAGATGAATTGCACTTTTATTTCCTTAATTCCGAAGAATGCAGGGGCGATTCACTAGAGAACTATCGACCCATATCATTATGCAACTTTATTTACAAGATCATCTCCAAAGTATTGGCAAATAGAATGCAAAAGGTAATACACAAGATCATTAGCCCAAACCAAGTCGCTTTCATCAAAGGGAGAAGTATACATCATAACATTTTGCTTGCTAATGACTTGGTCAAAGATTTGCATTCAAAAGCAAGAGGGACAAAAATATGTTTTAAAGCTGATTTACGGAAAAGCCTTGATTCAGTTAATAGGAAGTTTATCTATAAGATGCTCCTCGATATGAACTTCCCACAAAGAATGGGTTAATTGATTCAATCTTGCCCGAAAACTCCAAAGTTTTCGATACTCTTTAATGGCTCACCAATTGGTTTTTTGGGAGCACGAATGGCATCCCACAAGGTGATCCACTCTCTCCAGTATCTTTTACTATTATGATGGAAGGACTTAGTCTGTATGTTGGAACACGAGTCTTAAATGGCAGCATTAAGGTACCCATTCTTTGGTTCTGTTCATATATCACATATAACATTTGCAGATGACTTACTTATCTTTCTCCAAAATGAACCAACTTCAAGAAAACACCCGGCTACTATTATGAATGACTTTGGTATGGTTTCGACTTCAGTTAAATCATCATAAAAAAGTAAAGTATATATGAGCCCCTTACGTTGAGGATAATGTCTTTATTGCACAAACTTTGGGGGTTAGTGAGGGAAGCTTGCCGCCTCCTTATTTGGGTCTCCCGCTCATATCCACAGGCATTCACAAAACCCACTGTCACCTATCTTGCAAAAAAAAAAAAGAATAGAATTTCTTCTTGGAAAAATAGGTTTCTATCAAAAGCAGGGCGACTCGAACTCATCCGTTCTAATTATTGCACTCCTACTCTATATATTGGTGTAATGCATTTCTTCTACCTGCTGGACTTCTCCAAGATATTGAACGGTTATTAATGAACTTCTTCCTCGAATGGCACAAATGATAAGGCAATGCATATGGTAAATTGGGATAGCATTTGTAAACCTAAAGATGAAGGGGGGGGGCTAAACTTGAGAAATACTAGAGATTGGAATCAAGCATGTCCGGTGCAGCAATTGTGGGATCTTTTGCAAAACAAATGTTCCTTATGGTCACTTTGGGTTTCTGCTAGGTATCTTTCAAAAGAATCAATCTGGGAAATTTCAACAAGAACATACCACTCTGCAGACTTGGAAAGGAATTTTAAAGGCAAGGAATTGGCTAATCAAACACATTTCCTATGCAATCTCTTCCGAACTAGTACTAATATGTGGTACGATCCTTGGGTGAATGGGAAGAGTATATTTCAATTATATGGTGACAGAATACGAAAAGATCTCTGGGGCTCCCAAAGATTGGAAGGTTTCTCGAGTTCATTGCTAACGGTGCACTGGTGTCTCCCTAATCCTATTTCCCCGAAATGTTATCACTTTGGCCGACTATTATAGCTATTCCAATCACGAACAACTCTTCGATAAACTTATTTGGCCTCATGACAATGGCAAATTTAGTGCCACATCTGCATGGAATCAAATTAGGCAAAGAAATAACAAGTGGGTCCCAAGCAGTTGGACATGGGATCGACCGGGATCACAAAGACATTCCTTATGTACATGGCAGGCCCTTCTCAATAAACTACCTACAATAGACAATATGAAAAGAAGAGGTATCTATCATGTTAACCGATGCTCCCTTTGTATGCAACAAGAAGAAACTGTTGACCACCTTTATTTTGCTTGTGATTATACAAAATGGATATGGAAGGAGATTCTCCAAATGATTTGAACTCAATAGACTGCCCAACCAAACTTGCACCAAGAACTAGGCGAACTCATTCAATGTTTCTCAAGAAAAGGTCCTCTCACAACCTGGCAAAAAGGTTACTTTCGATGCTATTTGGTGGATGTGGAAGGAGAGATGTAACAGAATCTTTAAATGTCAACACACAAACAATGCTCAGCTATTGAAAGAGATTATTAGAGACTCAAGATCCTGTATGGAGCAAGATCTCAAAACGGAGCACTTTACCCAAAGAGAAAAATATATTTTTATCAATTTTAATTTTGCTATTAGCTAAAGATCTTGGGAATGATGCCAAATTTTGATATATCTGGATAAACATTTTCTATTTTGATTATAATTAGGAGTTATAGTCTACAACATGTGTAGTCATAACTATCGCATTCGCACTCTATGAGTTACATGGCTTTGTCTATGACTTGTATAGATAAAGCTATTTGTAGTAACTTTACACATAATCAATTTACTTTTACTTACCAAAAAAAAGATAGCAAGTCGAATTCAGGGTATGTGACCATAAGGAACATTTGTTTTGCAAAAGATCCCACAATTGTTGTACCATAAGGAACATTTGTTTTGCAAAAGATCCCACAATTGTTGTACCATTAATGCTTGATTCCAATCTCTAGTATTTCTCAAGTTTAGCCCCCCCTTCATCTTTCGGTTTGCAAATGCTATCCCAATTTACCATATGCATTGCCTTATCATTTGTGCCATTCCAGAAGAAGTTCATTAATAATCGTTCAATATCTTGGAGAAGTCCAGCAGGCAGAAGAAATGCATTACACCAAAATATAGAGTAGGAGTGCAATACCGAACAGATGAGTTCGAGTCGTCCTGCTTTTGATAGAAACCTATTTTTCCAAGAAGAAATTCTATTCTTTATTTTTTGCAAGATAGGGTGACAGTGGGTTTTGTGAATGCTTGTGGATATGAGCGAGAGACCCAAATAAGGAACTGGCAAGCTTCCCTCACTAACCCCCAAAGTGTGTGCAATAAAGACATTATCCTCAATGTAAGGGCTCATATATACTTTACTTTTCGCATGATTTAACTGAAGTCCAGAAACCATACCAAAGTCATTCATAATAGTAGCCAGGTTCTTTACTGAAGTTGGTTCATTTTGGAGAAAGATAAGTAAGTCATCTGCAAATGTTATATGTGATATATGAACAGAACCAACAATGGGTACCTTAATGCTGCCATTTAAGACTACGTGTTCCAACATACAGCTAAGTCCTTCCATCGCAATAGTAAAAAGATACGAAGAGAGTGGATCACCTTGTCGGATGCCATTCGTGCTCCCAAAAAAACCAATTGGTGAGCCATTAAAGAGTATCGAAAACTTTGGAGTTTCCAGGCAAGATTGAATCCAATTAACCCATTGCTGTGGGAAGTTAATATCGAGGAGCATCTTATAGATAAACTTCCTATTAACTGAATTAAAGGCTTTCGGTAAATTAGCTTTAAAACAGATTTTTGTCCCTCTTGCTTTTGAATGCAAATCTTTGACCAAGTCATTAGCAAGCAAAATGTTATGATGTATACTTCTCCCTTTGATTAAAGCAGCTTGATTTGGGCTAATGATCTTGTGTATTACCTTTGGCATTCTATTTGACAATACTTTGGAGATGATCTTGTAAATAAAGTTGCATAATGATATGGGTCGATAGTTCTCTAGTGAATCAGCCCCTGCATTCTTCGGAATTAAAGAAATAAAAGTGCAATTCATCTCTCTAAGAATATGACCTGAAGAGAAAAAATGTTGGCAAGCCTTGATCACATCATTTCTAATAATAGACCAAGCAGTTTGGTAAAATTCAGCTGGAAATCCATCTGGACCTAGGCTTTTGGGCTTTGGTGACTTAAAGACAACACATACAATTTCGTCATCTGTAATTGGGGCATTGAGTATTGAAATAGCTTCCGAATCAAGTTTTCTAGTCGGCTCCACATGAATGTTATTAGGTTTCCCAGCTTAATTGCTAACGGTACCTGGTGTCTCCCTAATCCTATTTCTCCTGAAATGTTATCACTTTGGCCGACTATTATAGCTATTCCAATCAGGAACAACTCTTCAGATATACTTATTTGGCCTCATGACAATGGCAAATTTAGTGCCACATCCGCATGGAATCAAATTAGGCAAAGAAATAACAAATGGGTCCCAAGCAGTTGGACATGGGATCGACCGGGATCACAAAGACATTCGTTATATACATGGCAGGCCCTTCTCAATAAACTACCTACAATAGAAAATATTAAAAAAAGAGGTATCTATCATGTTAACCGATGCTCCCTTTGTATGCAACAAGAAGAAACTGTTGACCACCTCTATTTTGCTTGTGTTTATACAAAATGGATATGGAAGGAGATTCTTCAGTAATTTGAACTCAATAGACTGCCGCAACCAAACTTGCACCAAGAACTAGGCGACCTCATGCAATGTTTCTCAAGGAAAGGGCCTCTCACACAACTGGCAAAGGTTACTTTCAGATGCGCTATTTGGTGGATGTGGAAGGAGAGATGTAACAGAATCTTTGAATGTCAACACACAAACAATGCTCAGGTATTGAAAGAGATTATTAGAGACTCAAGATCCTGTATGGAGCAAGATCTCAAAACGAAGCACTTTACCCAAAGAGAAAAAGATATTTTTATCAAATTTAATTTTGCTATTAGCTAAAGATCTTGGGAATGATGCCAAATTATGTACCCACAGGTAGTTTTGATATATCTGGATAAACATTTTCTATGTTGATTATAATTAGGAGTTATAGTCTACAGCATGTGTAGTCATAACTATCGCATTCGAACTCCATGAGTTACTTCGCTTTGTCTATGACTTGTATAGATAAAGCTATTTGTAAAAACTTTACACATAATCAATTTACTTTTACTTACAAAAAAAAAAAAAGGTTTCCTAGCTTGATTGAGTAAGGAATAAAAAAATTGCTCTGTGTGTGCTTTAACCTCATCTAAATTCTCAATAAGATTATCATCTTTGTCTCTGCATTTGTTGATACGGTTAACAGCCCTTCGAGTAGCAATTGAAGCATAGAAAAATTTAGTATTGAAATCCCCTAGTTTAAGCCAATGCTGTCGAGACTTCTGCTTTGCAAAACTTTCCTCCTGTTTTAAGGCTTACATGAAGTTATTTCTGGCTTCTGTCTCTTTGTAGATAATATTTTCATCATTTGGCAGAAGTTGCAGCTCATGTTGCAATGACATTAGTTCCTTTCTACAATATTGAACTCTGGTGTTAATATTGCCAAAGGTATTTGTATTCCACTCCTTTAGTGCTGCTTTACAGGCTTTTAGCTTTTGACATAAGATGTAAGGGGGGGATCCATGCACATTAACATTCCAAGCAGATCTGATAACATCAAGAAATTGAGGATGAGTACTCCACATGTTAAAGAGGTGTTGTACTCTTACTCTATATATTGGTCTAATGCATTTCTTCTGCCTATTGGACTTCTCCAAGAAATTGAACGGTTATTAATAAACTTCTTCTAGAATGGCACGAATGATAAGATAATGCATATAGTAAATTGGGACAGCATTTGCAAACCGAAAGATGAAGGGGGGCTGAACTTGAGAAATACTAGAGATTGGAATAAAGCATGTTTGGTAAAGCAATTGTGTGACCTTTTGCAAAACAAAGGTTCCTTATGGTCACAATGGGTTTCTTCTAGGTATCTTTCAAAGGAATCGATTTGGGAAATTTCAAAAAGAACATACCACTCTGCAGCTTGGAAAGGAATTTTAAAGGCAAGGAATTGGCTGATAAAACACATTTCTTACACAATCTCTACTGGAACTAATACTAATATGTGGTACGATCCTTGGGTGAATGAGAAAAGTACATTTCAGTTATACGGTGACAGAATACGAAAAGACCTTGGGGCTCCCAAAGATTGGAAGGTTTCCGAGTTCATTGCTAATGGTACCTGGTGTCTCCCTACTCCTATTTCTCCTGAAATGTTATCACTTTGGCCGATAAACACAGCTATCCCAATCAGGAACAACCCTTCAGATGTACTTATTTGGCTTCATGACAATGACAAATTTAGTGCTACATCCGCATGGAATCAAATTAGGCAAAGAAATAACAAGTGGCTCACAAGCAGTTGGACATGGGATCGACAGGGATCTCAGAGACATTCCTTATGTACATGGCAGGCCCTTCTGAATAAACTACCTACAATAGACAATATGAAAAGAAGAGGTATCCATCATGTTAATCGATGCTCCCTTTGCATGCAACAAGAAGAAACTATTGACCATCTCTATTTTGCTTGTGACTATACTAAATGGATATGGAAGGAGATTCTCCAGCGATTCGAACTCATTAGAATGCCGCAACCAAACTTGCATCAAGAATTAGGTGGCCTCATACAATGTTTTTCAAGAAAAGGGCCTCTTACACAATTGAGAAAGGTTATATTCAGATGCGCTATTTGGTGGATGTGGAACGAAAGATGTAGCAGAATCTTTGAGTGTCAACACACAAACAATGCTCAGATCTTAACAGAGATTATTAGAGACTCAAAATCATGTATGGAGAACGATCTCAAAATGGAGTACCTTATCCAAAGAGAAAAAGATATTTTTATCAAATTCAATTTTGCTATCAGCTAAAGATCTTGGGCAAGATGGTAATAGTTATACCCACAAGAAATCATGGCATATCTAGACTTTAAATTTTATTTGTTGGCCACAGTTAAGAGTTATAGTCTACAACATGTGTAGTCATAACTACCACATAAGTAATCTACGAGTTACCTAGCTTCGTCTATAACTTGTATAGACAAAGCTATTTGTAGAAACTTTACACAAAATCAATTTACTTTTACTTAAAAAAAAAAAAAGTATGTTGATGTCATGACATGTTATGCATAAGTTTATGTATAAGTTCATGATGATGTGTTGCAAGTATTCATGATGAATATTGCAATGTTTTGAATTCAGTTTGAATTCAAGGTTCTATCAATATGGCATATTGATAGGGGGAGTTTGTTTAAACTCCGGGAGTTAAGTTTAACTCCGTCATAAATTGGTTGTCATCATCAAAAAGGGGGAGATTGTTGAATCTCGTATTTTGATGATGAAACCAATTGATAATTGTGTTTATGTTTTAATCTACATTTTGAGTGACGTAGGATGCTTCGATCTGGATGAGACAATTAAAGCAGGAAAAATCATGTTGTGCCGGAGAAACATGTCAGAAGATTGGACGTCGGGCCGATGGATCAGTCGACGTATTGACAGAAGGCTTCGGGCCGTGGAATTAGGCATCGGGCCAAGAAGAGCGGGTATTGTGCCAAGGATATCGGAGTTGCGGAGTCAACTGGCCGATTGGGCAATAGGCCGCAAGAGAGGACGATGCGCCGAAGAATCGGACAAAGCGTCGAGGGACCAATGACATGCCGGACAACTTGGTTAATTGCTTAGGCTTAATTGTCTCGATCGAAGTTTTGTTTTAAGTGTGCAGGATTAACTACGATGAAAGTAAGACATGCAGCAGGAGTTGCGTCGGAGTAAGGACTATGATCACATTGGGAGTTTAAGAGCTTGACGGAAGTTCGGACGGTCGTCGGAGGTTCTGCGGGAACAAATCCGAGAAGTCCAGGAGCTTGCCAAAAGAAGCTCGTCAGAACTCGCCAAGTGGATCGTCGCAGGTCCATGAGTTTGCCGGAAGTCCGTAGGAGCATCATCGGAGGACTGTAGGATGTTCGCCGGAAGTTCGTCGGGAGCTCACCGGAAGAAGCGATTGACACACTAGAGCAAGCTGTAGTAAAAGTCTTAAGAATTGTCATAGTTAGCACGATGATTAAGTTAGAATTGGGAGGTGATCCCATTAAGTTAATCTAGGGGCAATTGGGCCCTTGAAAGAACCAAATTGGGTCGAATGGATCAACCCATTCGGACCCAGATCTCTTGCCCAGAGGTGGCACCGCCTGGGTCGGCGGTGGCACCGCCCAGGGCTCGGTCTCCGAGCTCTGGCTGGGCAGTGCAACCGCCCCAGTCAAGCGGTGGCACCGCCTTAGCTCGGTCTCCGAGCTCTGCCAGGCGGTGCAACTGCCCCTGACAAGCGGTGGCACCGCCCAGACAGTCTTTGAGCCATATCAGGCGGTGCAACCGCCCTAGTCAGGCGGTGCAACCGCCAGACCCCGGAATTTCGGGAGATGACAGATTTTAGCTCCAAATTCAAACTGGTTTCGAGCCTATAAATACCCCTCCAATCCCCGGGTAAAAAAACACAAAAGCACAGAGAGATTAAAAGAGAGAAAACACTGCTGCAATCTCTAGAATTTCCCTCCTCTTGCTTCAGTGTTAGAATTCTGTTTAAGAGAGGAGAGTGAGTTGCTTGTAAGGGTTGTCTCCTAAACCCAGTAAAAGGAGAAGAGGGGTGTAAGAAGGAGGTTGATCTTCATCTAGTAAAGGAAGATTGTTAGTGGATGCCGGTGGCCTTGACGGAAGAGGAATCAGAGGAGTGGATGTAGGTCACGATTGACCGAACCACTGTAAACTCCCATCTTCTCTGGTTTGCATTTGCTTTGAGCTTATTATCCTTACTGCAAACCTCCTTCATAGCTTACTGCCTTTTACGCTTTTACGATTGCGTTTCCAAGCTCAGTATTTTCCGAATCGTGTTTAGACGTAAATCGCTTTTCTCGTACGAACATCGTATTTCTGTTTGCGCTTACATTCTGATTTCCATCACAACTGCCAACTCCCTTAATAGATTTATTTTAACTGCTTCTTGCCTAATCTTAAGTTAAAGAAATTTACGAATCGACTTTTCTACTGAAATCGGCTTTGTCGTACGAACGCAATTTTAAACGTTGAAAGTTTTCCACTGCACTAATTCACCCCCCTCTTAGTGCTCTTGATCCTAACAATTGGTATCAGAGCCTAGTATTTCTCATTTTGGATTTACACCCGACATAAATGGCTCTTCATGGCTTTAAAGAGGGTTTTTCGGTTGTTTGTCTACCGTTGTTTAACGGATTGGACTACACTTATTGGAAAACTCGAATGAGAGTTTTCTTAATTTCTATGAATTTTGATTTATAGAATATTGTTGAAAACGGTTTTCAACTTCCCTCTAAACCAATGAACGAATGGTCGGATTTGGAGAAGAAGTATTTTTCTTTAAACGCAAAGGCTATGAATGCCTTGTTTTGTGCACTTGGCAAAAATGAATTTAATCACGTTTCAATGTGTGATTCAGCTTTTGATATTTGGAGAACTCTTGAGGTCACTCATGAAGGCACTAGCCGAGTGAAAGAGTCCAAAATCAACATTCTCGTGCATTGTTACGAACTTTTTCGAATGAAGCCTTGCGAAACCATTGTTGACATGTACACCCGTTTCACGAATGTCATCAATGGTTTAAGAGCTCTTGGCAAATGTTTTTCGGATTTTGAACTCGTAAACAAGATTTTACATTCTCTTTCTAAGAAGTGGGATTCAAAAGTAACTGCAATACAAGAAGCTAAAAACCTAAATAACTTACCACTTGAAGAACTAATTGGTTCATTGATGACATATGAAATGGTGCACAATGTACATGTTGAATATGATGAACAAAACAACCTTCCAAAGAATAGGAAGGATTTGGAACCCCGGACAAATGAATACCACTTGAGCGATGACTCAAGTGATGAGGACAATGATGAACTTGAACTTCGAACACTAAATCTTAATAAGTTTATTAAACAAAAATCAAAAATAAATAATGAACTTGAACGGAGGAAGAGGCCAAAGAAGAAGAACACAAAGTGGGATGAATCGAGCTCCTCCGAAGATGAGGAGAAAATCAAGAAAGGCAAGGTGGCAAACTACGCCTTAACCGCCTTCAATGAAAAGGTAATCGAAATCCCCCTGATTTATTTTGAAATTACTTGATGCTTTTATGATGTATTTTCTTTTTTAGTTTAGAATTAATTTTCTTGAAAATTACATGTTTAAAAATAAAAATACAAAAATTATGATCATGCTAGTAATTTCGAAAATGATAGCATTGCATATTTTATGATAAACAAACAAAATGATTTTGATTGAAAATATGAAATCATAATGTGTATCATGTTTGATTAACATTGTTGAATGAAATCATGTTTGATTTGAAGTAATGCATAATGATGTAATGAAAATATTAAATGTTTTTGATACAATGATTGACAATTTTATGCATGAGATTTTAAGTTATACAAGATGATAAGCATGTGTTATTCTCATGAGTGTATATGGCAAAACCATGTCCGAATGCATGAAAGTGTTAAATTTCATTTTCGGATTTTCTTGACCATAACAATTCATTTTTGAAAATTTGTTGATCTTGATGGTTCTATGATGAAATTCATTTTTTGATCCTAAATGTTGATGCATGTTTTTATTTAACATAAATGAAAAGGCATGCTAACATGAAATCAAATACTTAAAAAAGGGGGAAAATATATTATCAATAACATCATGAACCTACCTATGTTATGAATTTTGTGACCCATAAAAGTGATTTTGATGATTTAAATTTGAAATGAGTTTTATCAAAATCATGATATTGATTTCTTGGAATAACATGAGATTACCTTTGATGATCATTTTGTTTCATGGAATTTTGGATTCATGACTTGGTCTTACATTTGTTTATGAGATGGTTAAAATTTTCGTACATTTGAATTCTTCCCTTCTCCTTTCAATTTTTTGAATTTATGCATGTTATATGTTGAAGATTTGTATCATGTGGGTAATTGGCTCTCCCGGAGTAATCAAGGTGCTGCTAACAGAAAAATAATGGCTCGACTTGATAGGTGTTTGATTAATCATGAATGGTTAATAGTTTACCTAGATTCACTTGTTGAGTATGGTGCTCCTTTGTTTTCTGACCGTTCTTTAATGTATATACACGCAGAAAAAGTGACACCAAGAGGCAAGAAACCGTTTAGATTCTTTAACATATGGAGTACTCATCCTCAATTTATTGATATTATCAGATCTGCTTGGAATGTTAATGTGCATGGATCCCCCCCTTACATCTTATGTCAAAAGCTCAAAGCCTGTAAAGCAGCACTAAAGGAGTGTGTATAGATAAAGCTATTTGTAGAAACTTTACACATAATCAATTTACTTTTACTTACAAAAAAAAAAAAGCACTAAAGGAGTGGAATACAAATACCTTTGGCAATATTAACACCAGAGTTCAATTTTGCAGAAAGGAACTAATATCACTGCAACATGAGCTGCAACTTCAACCAAATGATGAAAATATTATCTACAAAGAGACAGAAGCCAGAAATAACTTCATGCAAGCCTTAAAACAGGAGGAAAGTTTTGCAAAGCAGAAGTCTCGACAGCATTGGCTTACACTTGGGGATTCCAATACTAAATTTTTCTATGCTTCAATTGCTACTCGAAGGGCTGTTAACCGTATCAGAAAATGCAAAGACAAAGATGATAATCTTATTAAGAATTTAGATGAGGTTAAAGCACACACAGAGCAATTTTTTTATTCCTTACTCAATCAAGCTGGGAAACCTAATAACATTCATGTGGAGCCGACTAGAAAACTTGATTCGGAAGCTATTTCAATCCTCAATGCCCCAATTATATATGACGAAATTGTATGTGTTGTCTTTAAGTCACCAAAGCACAAAAGCCCAGGTCCAGATGGATTTCCAGCTGAATTTTACCAAACTGCTTGGTATATTATTGGAAATGATGTGATCAAGGCTTGCCAACATTTTTTCTCTTCAGGTCATATTCTTAGAGAGATGAATTGCACTTTTATATCCTTAATTCCGAAGAATGCAGGGGCTGATTCAATAGAGAACTATCGACCCATATCATTATGCAACTTTATTTAAAAGATCATCTCCAAAGTATTGGCAAATGGAATGCAAAAGGTAATACACAAGATCATTAGCCCAAATCAAGCTGCTTTCATCAAAGGGAGAAGTATACATCATAACATTTTGTTTGCTAATGACTTGGTCAAAGATTTGCATTCAAAAGCAAGAGGGACAAAAATATGTTTTAAAGCTGATTTACGGAAAGCCTTTGATTTAGTTAATAGGAAGTTTATCTATAAGATGCTCCTCGATATGAACTTCCCACAGCCCTTATGTTGAGGATAATGTCTTTATTGCACAAACTTTGGGGGTTAGTGAGGGAACCTTGCCAGTTCCTTATTTGGGTCTCCCGCTCAAATCCACAGGCATTCACAAAACCCACTGTCAGCCTATCTTGCAAAAAATAAAGAATAGAATTTCTTCTTGGAAAAATAGGTTTGTATCAAAAGCAGGACGATGCGAACTCATCCGTTCGGTATTGGTGTAATGCATTTCTTCTGCCTGCTGGACTTCTCTAAGATATTGAACGATTATTAATGAACTTATTCTAGATGGCACAAATGATAAGGCAATGCATATGGTAAATTGGGATAGCATTTGCAAACCGAAATATGGAAGGGGATCTTTTGCAATCATGCCGACGAGGTGTAGCAATTGGCTAATCAATTGTGGGATCTTTTGCAAAACAAATGTTCCTTATGGTCATATTGGGTTTCTGCTAGGTATCTTTCAAAGGAATCAATCTGGGAAATTTCAACAAGAACATACCACTCTGCAGCTTGGAAAGGAATTTTAAAGGCAAGGAATTGGCTAATCAAACACATTTCCTATGCAATCTCTTCTGGAACTAGTACTAATATGTGGTACGATCCTTGGTTGAATGGGAAAAGTATATTTCAATTATATGGTGACAGAATATGAAAAGATCTTAGGGCTCCCAAAGATTGGAAGGTTTCTGAGTTCATTGCTAACGGTACCTGGTGTCTCCCTAATCCTATTTCTCCCGAAATGTTATCACTTTGGCCGACTATTATAGCTATTCCAATCAGGAACAACTCTTCAGATATACTTATTTGGCCTTATGACAATGGAAATTTAGTGCTACATCTGCATGGAATCAAATTAGGCAAAGAAATAACAAGTGGGTCCCAAGCAGTTGGACATGGGATCGACCGGGATCACAAAGACATTCCTTATGTACATGGCAGGCCCTTCTCAATAAACTACCTACAATAGACAATATGAAAAGAAGAGGTATCTATCATGTTAACCGATGCTCCCTTTGTATGCAACAAGAAGAAACAGTTGACCACCTCTATTTTGCTTGTGATTATACAAAATGGATATGGAAGGAGATTCTCCAGCGATTTGAACTCAATAGACTGTCGCAACCAAACTTGCACCAAGAACTAGGCAACCTCACGCAATGTTTCTGAAGAAAAGGGCCTCTCACACAACTGGTAAAGGTTACTTTCAGATGCGCTATTTGATGGATATGGAAGAAGAGATGTAACAGAATCTTTGAATGTCAGCACACAAACAATTCTCAGCTATTGAAAGAGATTATTAGAGACTCAAGATCCTGTATGGAGCAAGATCTCAAAACGGAGCACTTTACCCAAAGAGAAAAAGATATTTTTATCAAATTTAATTTTGCTATTAGCTAAAGATCTTGGGAATGATGCCAAATTATGTACCCATAGGTAATTTTGATATATCTGGATAAACATTTTCTATGTTGATTATAATTAGGAGTTATAGTCTACAGCATGTGTAGTCATAACTATCGCATTCGAACTCCATGAGTTACTTGGCTTTGTCTATGACTTGTATAGATAAAGCTATTTGTAAAAACTTTACACATAATCAATTTACTTTTACTTACCAATAAAAAAAGTTTTGTATCATGCATATCTAAAAAATATTGATGTGACAAATTGAATGAGTTGAAAATGAATGATGATTTTTCTCTTAAATATAACTTGTGATATTTTTTATATAAATCATCATTTTGATTTCTCGACATTCGATACATGAGATTTTATTATAAATCAAAATTTCTCATTAATCGATCTTCTATGATTTTACTTGATATTCTCTTGAGAGGAGATTTTCTAAATGAATCATGATTTTTCCTTGTGAGTTCTTGGAGTTATTACTTGATTTTCTTTTAAAACAAGATATCTTCTTTGTACTCCTATGATTTTTCTTGATATTTTATTTAAAGAAGATATTTACTATATGAATCATGTCTTGTGGTATTCAAATGATTTTATCCATCATGACATGATTTCTTTGTATTTATGGCTTGCATGG
This sequence comes from Musa schizocarpa, assembly GCA_900464855.2. NCBI lineage: Eukaryota > Viridiplantae > Streptophyta > Magnoliopsida > Zingiberales > Musaceae > Musa > Musa schizocarpa. The sequence goes on along the minus strand of LS990924.1, from coordinate 15,034,996 downwards.
CTTGAAATGTTTTGGTATGATGAATGCAATGATGAAATATTCATGAAGTTAAAATGATGTATGCAATACTTATGATAATGATATACATGATGTATTGCATATGATGTGTATCATGAATGCTTGGTATGATGAATGCAATGATGAATGTTTGGTATCATGATCAACATGTTGATAAATGCTTAAAAATTTTAATGTTTGAGTATCATGTATGATATGCCCATTAATGATGATTGATTTATATTTTGGTATTGTGCATGAAAAATAAGGTTTTTGAAATTGTGTATGTTTTAATTTGAATATATAATGATGCACAAATAAGATTGATACTTACCTTTGTCATAATATGAAAATTGATATAAGGTTCTTCCCTTGTTTTTGACAATGACAAAGGGGGAGCAAGAATTTCTAGTGTGAACATCATGAAAAGAGGCAAACTAGCTAGCTTGCACAATTCAAGATGAAAGCAAAAATTGTACTTCTCAAAAGAGAAGATGCAAATATAACATTTGCCAAATTGTTTGCTTGCCTCATGTAAAACATTATCTCTTGCTAGTTTGGCATTTTGCAAAGAAAGCAAAAATGACACTTCTCAAAAAACAAGAAAGAGCTTGTCATCTTGAACATCACAAGCCTGCCTATCTTAAGAAACAAAAATTACAAAAGTGCTAGCTTGCCTATCTCAAGAAGCAAAACTTGCAACTTGCACATTGCAATAGGAAGCAAGAATCATGAGCCTACACAAGAAAATTATCTTGCATTTGCTTTCGAAGTTTTTGCTAGCTTGTATATTGTGAAACTTGTATATTGTAAAAATTGCTAGCTTGTAGTCTAAAGAGAAGCAAAAAGTTGCTATCTCAAAAGAAGCAAATGTGCTATCATGCCTATCTCAAGAGGCAAAAATGCTAACTTGCACATCTAGCAAAACTTGACAAATTTACATATCTCAAGAAGCAAGAGTTGCTTTCATGAACATCTCAAAACTGATAGCTTGCATGTTCTAAAATGTTATAATATTGCTAGCTTGCATGACGTAGAACTTGCTATCTTGAACATTACCAAAAGTGCTATCTTGTATGCTATAAAACTTGCATATCTGAAACATGATAGCTTAAATGTTCTAAGCATGATGTAATACTTGCTAAATTTTTTGGCTTCAAAACTACATGATGATAAAACTTGATATTATGTTTTTAATACAATAAGTTGAACTAATATTCCAAACACTTGATTGTGGTACTTCTCCTTTTTGTTGATGACAAAGGGGGAGAAGTATGTTAATGTCATGACATGTCATGAATGGTTAACAGTTTACCCAGATTCACTTCTTGAGTATGGTGCTCCTTTGTTTTCTGACCATTCTTTAATGTATATACACGCAGAAAAAGCGACACCAAGAGGCAAGAAACCGTTTAGATTCTTTAACATATGGAGTACTCATCCTCAATTTCTTGATGTTATCAGATCTGCTTGGAATGTTAATGTGGATGGATCCCCCCCTTACATCTTATGTCAAAAGCTCAAAGCCTGTAAAGCAGCACCAAAAGAGTGGAATACAAATACCTTTGGCAATATTAACACCAGAGTTCAATTTTGCAGAAAGGAACTAATGTCATTGCAACATGAGCTGCAACTTCAGCCAAATGATAAAAATATTATCTACAAAGAGGCAGAAGCCATAAATAACTTCATGCAAGCCTTAAAACAGGAGGAAAGTTTTGCAAAGCAGAAGTCTCGACAAAGATTGGCTTACACTAGGGGATTCCAATACAAAATTTTTCTATGCTTCAATTGCTACTCAAGGGTCAAGTAACAAATGTCGAAAATGTAGAGACAAAGATGATAATCTTATTGAGAATTTAGATGAGGTTAAAGCACACACAGAGTAATTTTTTTATTCCTTACTCAATCAAGATGAGAAACCTAATAACATTCATGTGGAGCCGACTAGAAAACTTGATTTAGAAGCTCTTTCAATCCTCAATGCCCTAATTACAGATAACGAAATTGTATGTGTTGTCTTTAAGTCACCAAAGCACAAAAGCCCACGTCCAGATGGATTTCCAACTGAATTTTACCAAACTGCTTGGTCTATTATTGGAAATGATGTGATCAAGGCTTGCCAACATTTTTTCTCTTCAGGTCATATTCTTAGAGAGATGAATTGCACTTTTATTTCCTTAATTCCGAAGAATGCAGGGGCTGATTCACTAGAGAACTATCGACCCATATCATTATGCAACTTTATTTACAAGATCATCTCCAAAGTATTGGCAAATAGAATGCAAAAGGTAATACACAAGATCATTAGCCCAAATCAAGCTGCTTTCATCAAAGGGAGAAGTATACATCATAACATTTTGCTTGCTAATGACTTGGTCAAAGATTTGCATTCAAAAGCAAGAGGGACAAAAATCTGTTTTAAAGCTGATTTACGAAAAGCCTTTGATTTAGTTAATAGGAAGTTTATCTATAAGATGCTCCTCGATATGAACTTCCCACAACAATGGGTTAATTGGATTCAGTCTTGCCTGGAAACTCCAAAGTTTTCAATACTCTTTAATGGCTCACCAATTGGTTTTTTTGGGAGCACGAATGGCATCCGACAAGGTGATCCACTCTCTCCGTATCTTTTTACTATTGCGATGGAAGGACTTAGCTGTATGTTGGAACACGCAGTCTTAAATGGCAGCATTAAGGTACCCATTGCTGGTTCTGTTCATATATCACATATAACATTTGCAGATAACTTACTTATCTTTCTTCAAAATGAACCAACTTCAGTAAAGAACCTGGCTACTATTATGAATGACTTCGGTATGGTTTCTGGACTTCAGTTAAATCATGCAAAAAGTAAAGTATATATGAGCCCTTACGTTGAGGATAATGTCTTTATTGCACAAACTTTGGGGGTTAGTGAGGGAAGCTTGCCAGTTCCTTATTTGGGTCTCCCGCTCGTATCCACAGGCATTCACAAAACCCACTGTCAGCCTATCTTGCAAAAAATAAAGAATAGAATTTCTTCTTGGTAAACTAGGTTTCTATCAAAAGCAGGACGACTCGAACTCATCCGTTCGGTATTGCACTCCTACTCTATATATTGGTGTAATGCATTTCTTCTACCTGCTGGACTTCTCCAAGATATTGAACGGTTATTAATGAACTTCTTCTGGAATGACACAAATGATAAGGCATTGCATATGGTAAATTGGGATAGCATTTGCAAACCGTAAGATGAAGGGGGGCTAAACTTGAGAAATACTGGAGATTGGAATCAAGCATGTCTGGTGCAGCAATTGTGGGATCTTTTGCAAAATAAATGTTCCTTATGGTCACATTGGGTTTCTGCTATGTATCTTTCAAAGGAATCAATCTGGGAAATTTCAACAAGAACATACCACTCTGCAGCTTGGAAAGGAATTTTAAAGGCAAGGAATTGGCTAATCAAACACATTTCCTATGCAATCTCTTATGAAACTAGTACTAATATGTGGTACGATCCTTCGGTGAATGGGAAGAGTATATTTCAATTATATGGTGACAGAATATGAAAAGATCTTGGGGCTCCCAAAGATTGGAAGGTTTCTGAGTTCATTGCTAACGGTACCTGGTGTCTCCCTAATCCTATTTCTCCCGAAATGTTATCACTTTGGCCGACTATTATAGCTATTCCAATCACGAACAACTCTTCAGATAAACTTATTTGGCCTCATGACAATGGCAAATTTAGTACCACATCCGCATGGAATCAAATTAGGCAAAGAAATAACAAATGGGTCCCAAGCAGTTGGACATGGGATCGACCGGGATCACAAAGACATTCCTTATGTACATGGCAGGCCCTTCTCAATAAACTACCTACAATAGACAATATGAAAAACAGAGGTATCTATCATGTTAACCAATGCTCCCTTTGTATGTAACAAGAAGAAACTGTTGACCACCTCTATTTTGCTTGTGTTTATACAAAATGGATATGGAAGGAGATTCTCCAGCAATTTGAACTCAATAGACTGCCGTAACCAAACTTGCACCAAGAACTAGGCGACCTCATGCAATGTTTCTCAAGGAAAGGGCCGCTCACACAACTGGCAAAGGTTACTTTCAGATGCGCTATTTGGTGGATGTGGAAGGAGAGATGTAACAGAATCTTTGAATGTCAACACACAAACAATGCTCAACTATTGAAAGAGATTATTAGAGACTCAAGTTCCTGTATGGAGCAAGATCTCAAAACGAAGCACTTTACCCAAAGTGAAAAAGATATTTTTATCAAATTTAATTTTGCTATTAGCTAAAGATCTTGGGAATAATGCCAAATTATGTACCCACAGGTAGTTTTGATATATCTGGATAAACATTTTCTATGTTGATTATAATTAGGAGTTATAGTCTACAGCATGTGTAGTCATAACTATCACATTCGAACTCCATGAGTTACTTGGCTTTGTCTATGACTTGTATAGATAAAGCTATTTGTAAAAACTTTACACATAATCAATTTACTTTTACTTACCAAAATTTTTAGAGCTCAAAAGTGTTGTTTGAGTTAAAAGTTCTACTCTTTCTCTTCTTCCAAGTTCAGATCTTTCAAGAGAGGAGAGAAAAGTTTGTAAGGGTTGTCTCGTAATCCCGTCAAAAGGAGTGAATCTGTAAAAAGGTGGATGGCCTTCGCCTATTGAAAGAAGGCCTCTAGTGGACGTCGGCAACATCATCGGTGGAGGATGCCAGAAGTGGATGTAGGTCAAGACTGACCGAACCACTCTAAATCGCGCTGCTCTCTGGTTTGCATTTACTTTGAGTTCATTATCTTTACTGCAAACCTCCTTCATAGCCTACTGTGTTCTGCGCTTTTACGTCTGAGTTTTCAAGCTCAATACTATTCGAATCATGTTTAGACGTAAATCGGTTTTCTCGCAAATCACTCTAAATTGAGCTGCTCTCTGGTTTGCATTTACTTTGAGCTTATTATCCTTACTGCAAACCTTCTTCATAGCTTACTGTCTTCTGCGCTTTTACGTTTGCGTTTCAAAGCTCAATACTTTCCGAATCGCGTTTAGATGTAAATCGGTTTTCTCGTACGAACATTGTATTTCAGTTTGCGCTTACACCCTGATTTCTATCACAATAGCAAACTGCCTTATCAGATTCGTTTCTAACTGTCTCTTGCCTAATCACAAGTTAAAGTGATTTACGAATCGAAGTTTCTGCTAAAATCAGATTTGTCGTACGAACTCAGTTTTAAAACACAAAAAGTTTTCCGCTGCACTAATTCACCCCCCCCCCTCTTAGTGCTCTTGATCCTAACAAAAGTGCCGATGGTTTCGGTGCACGCGTGCCATGTCGGGTGTGCGGTCGGCCTCGTGGGCATCGGATAGATTCGAGAATGGCGATTACGAGATCGTTTGAGAGGTTTCTGTTGGGAAATCAACGGGGGCGACATCATATGCGCAGCGGAAGAACAAGAAAACAAAAATCCCCGATTCCCAAAAAGATGTTCATCGTCGTGCGAAGATTGGTGCGCAAAATCCGCAAAACACAAAACTGCGTATAGAGATTGTGTTACCTAGGGAGATCGTATATCCCTGTTTCCTTGCAGATCCTTAGGAGAGGGTGAAGGTGGTTAAGCGTCCTCCTCTCTAGCGGTGATCCACACAGCAGGGTAGCGACGACCCTCCTCAAAAACTCCAGGCCTCTAAGGTGGAGAGGGAGAGGAGAATAGGAAGGGCAAGCAAAGACTCTAGCTATGAGGCTATGAATCCCTCCTATTTATAGAGATCCCGTGTCAAACCCTAATGGGTCCTTCCCTAGTGGGTATTGGATCTGCATCCAATAAGACAAGGGCTCCGTCGGATATCTCATATCCGAACCTCTACTCATCGCAATGCCTACCATATGTGTGTGACCCTCTAGGCCCAATATCGAGTGTGAGTCATACCGTCAGAACTCCTTCTAACTTCGGTGAATTATTATCTCAGAATAATTCACTCGACTCATCGACTACTCTGACGCGTTACTAGGCCACTACGTCAGAAGTCCCTAGACGATCTGAGGGAATCCAATCCATTGGACCCGTGCGTCCTCGCTTACCATTTACCTATAGTCTCTCATCCATATAATATCCCGAGAGACCGTATATCGAGCATGGTGTTGTCGAGACCCATACGGTTTCTACTGAAGTCTCGCTCTAATCGGATTCTCCGGAGAACTCTTTCTCTCTCAACCCGAATGACCCTAGCCGGGGATTTGTCCGAGCAAGAACACATGGGATATTCCTCTCATGACGCCGAGAGTGGATAATCCTCTATCGACACTCAATAGCCCTCGTGAAGGTCGACTACCACTCCCAATGACCACCTGTACTAGATCCGGGACAGCCAAACCTATAAGTCTGGTATCAAAGAGTGGAGCACTCATACAGGACATCCTTGGTGTCTCAAGTCTAAGGACCAGATACACCACTAGGACTACGGAATCGCTGTTTGATAATAAGGCATCATCAACCATCCAGCATTCCGTAAGCGGATCAATCAGTAAACTCATTCTCCAATGAGCACCTGTACTATATCCCTAGTGTCCTTACACGAGCAGCTATGAGACCAGCTGCATCCATCATATGGACGGGTATACAGCACACCAGTCTATCCGGTTATCACGATGTCCATCTCGAGTAACCTATGACCGGGATTATTTAGGATATGTGTTTAAAGGTGAATCGATCCCATTATCGTGATCTCATCACGATCCGATTCCCATTGCACAAATCCAAGGACATCACAATATATATATGCATTTATGCAATAGTTATAAAGTGATATACGCCAAAATATAATAAGCAAAAAGATTCTGTATCAAGTCACACATGCCATCACTCACGTGATTTGCTTGCTGGGCACCTATGACTAGCAGTTTCGAGGCGCGCAAGGGTCACCGGTCGTCGATACGCCGTTCGTGACGTGCACAAAGGCGAGGGACGACGCACACAAAACGAGTGCGATCATACCAGCACTAAAGAACCGGATCCCCTCAGAAATCCGAAGTTAAGCGTGCTTGGGCGAGAGTAGTACTAGTATGGGTAACCCCTTGGGAAATTCTCGTGTTGCAGTCCATTTTGTGCCCCGAGCGACCAACCAAAACCTCTCCCGTCGACCTCCGAGGAGAAGGTTTTGGTCCTCGGAATTTGTCGTGACCACAACACAGTCAGTCTCGTGGTGCTCCGAGAGAGTTTTCTGGAATGGGATCGCAATAGCAATTCTGAGTTCGTTCGAGAAAGTCCCGATGGTTTCGGCGCACGCTTGCCGTGTCCGGTGCGCGGTCGGCCTCGTGGGCATCGGATTGAACCTAGAATGGTGATTCCGAGATTGTTTGAGAGGTTTCGGGGCGCGCAAGGGTCACCAGTCATTGAAACGCCGTTCGCGACGTGCACAAAGGCGAGGGACGATGCACACAAAATGAGTGCGATCATACCAGCACTAAAGAACCGGATCCCATCAGAAATTTGAAGTTAAGCATGCTTGGGCGAGAGTAGTACTAGGATGGGTGACCCCTTGGGAAATTCTCGTGTTGCACTCAATTTTGTGCCCCGAGAGACCAAAACCTCTCCCGTCGACCTCTGAGGCGAAGGTTTTGGGCCTCGGAATTTGCTGTGACTGCAACTCAGTCAGTCTCGTGGGGCTCCGATAGAGCTTTCTGGAATGGGTTCGCAATAGCAATTCCGAGTTCGTTCGAGAAAGTCCCGATGGTTTCGGCACACGCTTGCCATGTCCGGTGTGCGGTCGGCCTCATGGGCATCAGATAGATCCGAGAATGACGATTCCGAGATCGGTAAGAGAGGTTTCGGGGAGCGCAAGGGTCACCGGTCGTCAATACGTCATCCGTGACGTGCACAAAGGCGAGGGACGACGCACAAAAAACTAGTGCGATCATACCAGCACTAAAGCACCGGATCCCATCAGAACTCCGAAGTTAAGCGTGCTTGGGCGAGAGTAGTACTACGATGGGTGACCCCCTGGGAAGTCCTTGTGTTGCACTCCTTTTTGTGCCTCGAGAGACTAAAACCTCTCCCGTCGACCTTCGAGGCGATGGTTTTGGGCCTCGGAATTTGCCGTGAATGCTACGCAGTCATTCTCGTGGGGCTCCGAGAGAGCTTTCCGTAATGGGGTCGCAATAACGATTTCGAGTTCGTTCGAGAAAGTTCTGATGGATTCGGCGCACGCTTGCCGTGTCCGGTGCGCGGTCGGCCTCGTGGGCATCGGATAGATATGAGAATGCCGATTCTGAGATCGTTCTAGAGGTTTCGCAGTGTGCAAGGGTCACCGGTCGTTGATACTCCGTCCGCAACGTGCACAAAGGCGAGGGACGACGGACACAAAACAAGTGCGATCATACCAGCACTAAAGAACCGGATCCCATCAGAACTCAGAAGTTATGTGTGCTTGGTCGAGAGTAGTACTAGGATGGGTGACCCCTAGGGAAGTCCTCATGTTCACTCCTTTTTGTGCCCCGAGCATCCAAAACCTCTCCCGTCGACCTCCGAGGCGATGGTTTTGGGCCTCGAAATTTGCCATGACCACTACACAGTCAGTCTCGTGGGGCTCCGAGAGAGCTTTCCGGAATGGGGTCGCAATAACGATTCCGAGTTCCTTCGAGAAAGACCCGATGGATTCGGCGCACACTTGCCGTGTCCGGTGTGCGGTCGGCCTCGTGGGCAACGGATAGATTCGAGAATGGCGATTCCGAGATCGTTCGAGAGGTTTCGGGGTGCGCAAGGGACACATTTCGTCGATACGCCATCCGTGACATGCACAAAGGCGAGGGACGACGCACACAAAACGAGTGCGATCATACCAGCACTAAAGCACCGGATACCATCAGAACTCCGAAGCTAAGTGTGCTTGGGCGAGACTAGTACTAGGATGGGTGACCCCCTGGGAAGTCCTCATGTTGCACTCCTTTTTGTGCCACGAGCGACCAAATCCTCTCCCGTCGACCTCCGAGTCGATGGTTTTGGACCTTGGAAATTATCGTGACCACTACGCAGTTAGTCTCGTGGGGCTCCAAGAGAGGTTTCAGTAATGGGGTCGCAATAGCAATTCCGAGTTCGTTTGAGAAAGTCCCGATGGTTTTGGCATACGCTTGCCGTTTCCGATGCGCGATCGGTCTCGTTGGCATCGGATAGATCCGAGAATGGCGATTTTGATATCGTTCGAGAGGTTTCGGGGTGCGCAAGGGTCACCGGTCGTCGATACGCCGTCTGTGACGTGCACAAAGGCTAGGGACAACGCACACAAAACTAGTGCGATCATACCAGCACTAAAGCATCGGATCCCATCAGAACTCCGAAGTTAAGCTTGCTTGGGCGATAGTAGTACTAGGATGGGTCACCCCCTGGGAAGTCCTCGTGTTGCACTCCTTTTTGTGCCCCGAACGACCAAAACCTCTACCGTCGCCTCCGAGGCGATGGTTTTGCGCCTCGAAATTTGCTGTGATCGCTACGTAGTCAGTCTCGTCGGGCTCCGAGAGAGCTTTCCGGAATGGGGTCGCACTAGCGATTCTGAGTTCATTTGAGTTTCTCCAGATGGTTTCAGCGCACGCTTGTCGTGTCCGGTGCGCGGTCGGCCTCGTGGGCATCAGATAGATCCGAGAATTGTGATTCCGATATCGTTCGAGTGTTTCGGGGCGCGCAAGGATCACCGATCGTCGATACGCCATCCATGACGTGCACAAAAGCATGGGACGACGCACACAAAACGATTCCGATCATTCCAGCACTAAAGCATCGGATCCCATCAGAACTCCAAAGTTAAGCGTGCTTGGATGAGAGTAGTACTTGGATGGGTGACCCCCTGGGAAGTCCTCGTGTTGCACTCCTTTTTGTGCCCCGAGCTACCAAAACCTCTCCTGTCGACCTCTGAGGCGATGGTTTTGGGCCTCGAAATTTGCCATGATCGCTACGCAGTCTATCTCGTGGGGCTCCAAGGGAGCTTTCCGGAATGGGGTTGCAATAGCGATTTCGAGTTCGTTCTAGAAAGTCCCGATAGTTTTGGCGCACGCTTGTCGTGTCCGAGGCGCTGTCGGCCTCGTGGGCATCGAATAGATCCAAGAATGGCAATTCCGAGATCGTTCGAGGGTTTCGGGGTGCGCAAGGGTCACCGATCGTCGATACACCGACTGTGACGTGCATAAAGGCGAGGGACGACGCACACAAAATGAGTGCAATCATACCAGCAATAAAGCACCGAGTCCCATCAGAACACCGAAGTTAAGCGTGCATGGGCGAGAGTAGTCCTAGGATGGGTGACCCCTTGGGAAGACCTCGTGTTGCACTCCTTTTTGTGCCCCGAGCAACCAAAACCTCTCCCGTCGACGTCCGAGGAGATGGTTTTGGGCCTCGAAATTTGCCGTGACCGCTACGCAGTCAATCTCGTGGGGCTCCGAGGGAGCTTTCCGGAATGGGGTTGCAATACCGATTCCGAGTTCGTTCGAATTTCTCCCGATGGTTTCAGCGCACGCTTGTCGTGTCTGTTGCGCGGTTGGCAACGTGGGCATCGGATAGATCCGAGAATGGTGATTCCAAGATCGATCGAGGGTTTCTGGGTGCGCAAGGGTCCCCGGTCATCGATACGCCGTTCGTGACGTGCAAAATGGTGAGGGACGAGGCACACAAAACGAGTGTGATCTTACCGGCACTAATGCACAGGATCCCATAAAAAATCCGAAGTTAAGCGTGCTTGGGCGAGAGTAGTAGTAGGATGGGTGACCCCTTGGGAAGTCCTTGTGTTACACTTCTTTTTGTGCCCCGAGCAACCAAAACCTCTCCCGTCGACCTCCGAGGCGAAGGTTTTGGGCCTCGAAATTTGCCATGACCGCTACGCTGTCAGCCTCGTGAGGCTCCGAGAGAGCTTTCCAGAATGGGGTCGCAATAGTGATTCCGAGTTCGTTCGAGTTTCTCCCGATGGTTTCGGTGCATGCTTGTCGTGTCCAGTGCGCGGTCGGGCTCGTGTGGATCGGATAGATCCTAGAATGGTGATTCCGAGATCGTTCGAGGGTTTCGGGGCACGCAAGGGTCACTGGTCGTCGATACGCCGTCCGTGACGTGCACAAAGGTGAGGGATGACGCACACAAAACGAGTGCAATCATACTAGCACTAAAGCACCGGATCCCATCAGAACTCCGAAGTTAAGCATGCTTGGGCGAGAGTAGTACTAGGATGGGTGACCCCCTTGGAAGTCCTCGTGTTGCACTCCTTTTTTCTGCCCCAAGCGACCAAAACCTCTCCATTCGACCTCCGAGGCGATGGTTTTGGGCATCGAAATTTGTCGAGACCGCTACGCAATCTGTCTCGTTGGGCACCAAGAGAGCTTTCCGGAATGGTGTTGCAATAGCGATTCCGAGTTCGTTCGAGGAAGTCCCGATGGATTCGGCGCATGCTTGCCGTGTCCGGTGCGCGATCAGCCTCGTGGGCTTCGGATAGATCTGATAATGCCAATTCCGAGATCTTTCTAGAGGTTTTGCAGCGCGCAAGGGTCACCGGTCATCGATACTCCGTCCGCGACGTGCATAAAGGCGAGGGACGACGCACACAAAACGAGTGCGATCATACCAGCACTAAAGAACTGGATCCCTCAGAACCCGAAAGTTATATGTGCTTGGAGCAGAGTAGTTCTAGGATGGGTGACCCCTTGTGAAGTCCTCGTGTTGTACTCCTTTTTTTGGCCCGAGCGACCAAAACCTCTCCCGTCGACCTCCGGGGCGATGGTTTTGGGCCTCGAAATTTGCCATGACCGCTACATAGTTAGTCTCGTCGGGCTCCGAGAGAGCTTTCCGGAATGGGGTCGCAATAGCGATTCCGAGTTCGTTCGAGGAAGTCCCGATGGTTTCGGCGCACGCTTTTTTTTGGTAAGTAAAAGTAAATTGATTATGTGTAAAGTTTCTACAAATAGCTTTATCTATACAAGTCATAGACAAAGCCATGTAACTCATAGAGTGCGAATGCGATAGTTATGACTACACATGCTGTAGACTATAACTCCTAAGATCTTTAGCTAATAGAAAATGTTTCGGCGCACGCTTGTCATGTCCATTGCGCTGTCGACCTCGTGGGCATCGGATAGATTCGAGAATGGCAATTCCGAGATCGTTCGATGGTTTCAGGGTGCACAAGGGTCACCGGTCGTCGATACACCGTCTGTGACGTGCACAATGGCGAGGGACTACACACACAAAACCAGTGCGATCATTTTTTTGGTAAGTAAAAGTAAATTGATTATGTGTAAAGTTTCTACAAATAGCTTTATCTATACAAGTCATAGACAAAGCCATGTAACTCATAGAGTGCGAATGCGATAGTTATGACTACACATGTTGTAGACTATAACTCCTAATTATAATCAAAATAGAAAATGTTTATCCAGATATATCAAAATTTGGCATCATTCCCAAGATCTTTAGCTAATAGCAAAATTAAAATTGATAAAAATATATTTTTCTCTTTGGGTAAAGTGCTCCGTTTTGAGATCTTGCTCCATACAGGATCTTGAGTCTCTAATAATCTCTTTCAATAGCTGAGCATTGTTTGTGTGTTGACATTTAAAGATTCTGTTACATCTCTCCTTCCACATCCACCAAATAGCGCATCTGAAAGTAACCTTTGCCAATTGTGTGAGAGGACCTTTTCTTGAGAAACATTGCATGAGTTCGCCTAGTTCTTAGTGCAAGTTTGGTTGCGGCAGTCTATTGAGTTCAAATCGCTGGAGAATCTCCTTCCATATCCATTTTGTATAATCACAAGCAAAATAAAGGTGGTCAACCAGTGCGATCATACCAGCACTAAAGCATCGGTTCCCATCAAAACTCCGAAGCTAAGCGTGCTTGTGCGAGAATAGTACTAGGATAGGTGACCCCCTGGGAAGTCCTCTTGTTGCACTCCTTTTTGTGCCCCAAGCGACCAAAACCTCTCCCGTCGACCTCCGAGGTGATGATTTTGGTTCTCGAAATTTGCCGTGACCGCTACGCAGTCAGCCTCGTCGGGTTCCGAGAGAGCTCTCTGGAATGGGGTCGCAAAAGCGATTCCGAGTTCGTTCGAGTTTCTCCCGATGGTTTCGGCCACGCTTGTCATATCCGATTTGCGGTCGGCCATGTGGGTATCAGATAGATCCAAGAATGGCAATTTCGAGATCGTTAAATGGTTTTGGGGCACGCAAGGGTCACCGGTCGTCGATACGCCGTCCATGACATGCACAAAGGCGAGGGACGACGCACACAAAACGAGTGTGATAATTCCCGCACTAAAGCACCAGATCCCATCAGAACTCCGAAGTTAAGCGTGCTTGGGCAAGAGTAGTACTAGGATGTTTGACCCCTTGGGAAGTCCTCGTTTTGCACTCCTTTTTGTGCCCCGAGCGACCAAAACCTCTCCCGTCGACCTCCGAGGCGATGGTTTTGGGCCTCAAATTTGCCGTGACCGTTACACAGTTAGTCTAATGGGGCTCCGAGAGAGCTTTCCGGAATGGGGTCTCACTAGCGATTGCGAGTTCGTTCGAGTTTCTCCCGATGGTTTCGGCACACACTTGTCGTGTCCGGTGCGCGTCCGGCCTCGTGGGCATCAGATAGATCTGAGAATGGCGATTCCAAAATCGTTCAAGGGTTTCGGGGCGCGCAAGGTTCACTGGTCGTCGATACGCCGTCCGTGACGTTCACAAAGGCGAGGGACAACGCACACAAAACTAGTGCGATCATACCAGCACTAAAGCACTGGATCCCATCAGAACTCCGATGTTTAGCGGGCTTGGGCGAGAGTAGTACTATGATGGGTGACCCCCTGGGAAGTCCTTGTGTTGCACTCCTTTTTGTGCCCCGAGAGACTAAAACCTCTCCCATCGACCTCCGAGGCGATGGTTTTGGGCCTCGAAATTTGCCGTGAACGCTACGCTGTCAGCCTCGTGGGGCTCCGAGAGAGCTTTCCGGAATGGGGTCGCAATAGCGATTCCAAGTTCGTTCGAGAAAGTCCCGATGGATTTGGCGCACGCTTGCATGTCTGGTGCGCGGTCGGCCTCGTGGGCATCAGATAGATCTGAGAATGCCGATTCTGAGATCGTTCTAGAGGTTTCACAGTGTGCAAGGGTCACCGGTCGTCGATACTCCGTCTGCGACGTGCACAAAGGCGAGGGATGACGCACAAAAACGAGTGCGATCATACCAGCACTAAAGAACCGGATCTCTTCAGAACTCGGAAGTTATGTGTGCTTGGGCGAAAGTAGTACTAGGATGGGTGACCCCTTGGGATGTCCGCGTGTTGCACTCCTTTCTGTTCCCCGAGCGACCAAAACCTCTCCCGTCGACCTCCGAGGCGATGGTTTTGGGCCTCGAAATTTGTCGTGACCGCTACGCAGTCAGTCTTTTCGGGCTCCGATAGAGCTTTCCGAAATAGGGTCGCAACAGCGATTCCGAGTTCGTTTGAGAAAGTCTTGATGGTTTCGGCGCACGCTTGTCGTGTCCGGTGCGTGGTCGGCCTCGTGGTCGGCCTCGTGGGTTTTGTGGTGCGCAATGCTCACCGGTCGTCAATATGTCGTCCGTGATGTGCACAAAGGCGAGGGACGACGCACACAAAACAAGTGCGATCATATCAGCACCAAAGCACCGGATCACACCAGAACTCTCAAGTTAAGCGTGCTTGGGCGAGAATAGTACTAGGATGGGTGACCCCGTGGGAAGTCCTCATGTTGCACTCCTTTTTGTGCCTCGAGCGACCAAAACCTCTCTCGTCGACCTCCAAGGCAATGGTTTTGGGCCTCGAAATTTGCCGTGACTGCTACATAGTCTGTCTCATGGGGCTCCGAGAGAGTTTTCCGGAATGGGGTCGCAATAGCGATTTTGAGTTCGTTCGAGAAATCCCGATGGTTTCGGCGCATGCTTGTCATGTCCAGTGTGCGGTCGGCCTCGTGGGCATCGGATCGATCCGAGAATAGCGATTCCGAGATCGTTCGAGGGTTTCAGGGCGCGCAAGGGTCACCGATCGTCGATACGTCGTCCGTGACATGCACAATGTCGAGGGACGACGCACACAAAACGAGTGTGATCATACCACCACTAAAGCACCGGATCCCGTTAGAACTCCGAAGTTAAGCGTGCTTGGGCGAGAGTAGTATTAGGATGGGTGACCCCCTGGCGAGTCCTCGTATTGCACTCCTTTTTGTGCCCCGAGCGACCAAAACCTCTCCCGTCGACCTCCGAGGTGATAGTTTTGGGCCTCGAATTTTCCGTGACCGCTACGCTATGAGTCTAATTGGGCTCCGAGAGAGATTTCCGGAATGGGGTCGCAATAGCGATTCCGAGTTCGTTCGAGTTTCTCCCGATGGTTTCGGTGCACGCTTGTCATGTCTGGTGCACGGTCGGCCTCGTGGGCTTCAGATAGATCCGAGAATAGAGATTCCGAGATCGTTCGAGGGTTTCGTGGCGTGCAAGGGTCACCAGTCGTCGATACGCCGTCCGTGACATGCATAAAGGCGAGGGACGACGCACACAAAATGATTGCGATCATACTAGCACTAAAGAACCAGATCCCTCAGAACTTGGAAGTTATATGTGCTTGGGGGAGAGTAGTTCTAGGATGGGTGACCTCTTGTGAAGTCCTCGTGTTGTACTCCTTTTTTTGCCCCGAGCGACCAAAACCTCTCCCGTTGACCTCCGAGGCGATGGTTTTGGGCCTCGAAATTTTCCGTGACCGCTACGTAGTCAGTCTCGTCGGGCTCCGAGAGAGCTTTCCGGAATGGGGTCGCAATAGCGATTCCGAGTTCGTTCGAGAAAGTCCCGATGGTTTCGGCGCACGCTTGTCGTGTCCATTGCGCTGTCGGCCTCGTGGGCATCGGATAGATCCGAGAATGGCAATTCCGAGATCGTTCGATGGTTTCAGGGTGCGCAAGGGTCTCCGATCGTCGATACGCCGTCTGTGACGTGCACATTGGCGAGGGACGACACACACAAAAAGAGTGCGATCATACCAGCACTAAAGCACCGGATCCCATCAGAACTCCGAAGTTAAGCGTGCTTGGGCGAGAGTAGTACTAGGATGGGTGACCCCCAGGGAAGTCCTCCCCTTGCAATCTTTTTTGTGCCCCGAGCGACCAAAACCTCTCCCGTCGACCTCCGAGGCGATGGTTTTGGGCATCGAAATTTGCCGTGACAGCTACGCAGTCAGTCTCATGGGACTCCGAGAGAGCTTTCCGGAATAGGGTCGCAATAGTGATTCCGAGTTTGTTCGAGAAAGTCCCGATGGTTTCGGCGTACGCTTGTCGTGTCCGGTGCGCGGCCGGCCTCGTGGGCATCGGATAGATCCGAAAATGGCAATTCCGAGATCGCTCGAGGGTTTCGATGCGCTCAAGGGTCACCGGTCGTCGATACGCCGTCCGTGACGTGCACAAAGGCGAGGGACGATGTTAGAACCCTTGCAGATTCTAAACTTGGGGTTGATCTCTTTAGGGGATCGGCCTCCTTAGAACTCTATAGGGGTTCCTCCCTTATAGTTGCTACTCAAAGGCTGCAGAAAAGATTCATCTATTGCTTGTCAAAAGAGAAGGAATACATGGCTATTTATAGGGCTTCTAAACCCTAACTCCTAATAGGACTCCTACTTAAGACTCTTACTTCTAACCAACTCCTAATATGACTCATACTCAAGACTCCTATTCCTTTACAACTCCTAATTCTTCTCTAAGAAAAAACCTCCTAACAGAATGTCCCTCTCAATTAGGACTCTCCTAGTTAGAGTCATAACAGAGTGTCCCTCTCAATTAGGACTCTCCTAGCTAGAGTCCATAAGACCCGCCTTCTTCAAATCAGCCTTGTCCTCGAGGCTGAGATTCCATGAACTCGGGGAACCGGGTCTTCAGCTCCTCATATGGTTCCCATGTGGCGTCTTCAAGTGGTAGATTATTCCAATGCACTAGTACTTCAGTAGAGGGATGTCGGCGATGCATCACGATCCTACGATCGAGTATAGCCTGTGGTTGGGCTTGAATAACTCCATACTCAGTTGTGTTGGGCAGTTGGATCTGGGGTGACTCGTGTTCTCCCAACTTGGGCTTTAGGCATGATACGTGGAAGACAGGATGAATTTTGGCATCCTCAGGTAATTCAAGTTTGTATGCCACGGCTCCAATACGCTCTGTGATCTAATAGGGCCCATAAAAACGTGGGGATAGCTTCATGGAGGCTCGAGTGTTGATAGAGAGTTGCTTGTATGGTTGTAGGCGAAGATAAACCCAATCTCCCATTGAAAATTCTCTTTCACTTCGTCGTGTGTCGGCTTGCTGCTTCATTCTGGCTTGAGTGGTAGAGAGATTATCTTTTAATAGTTGTAAGAGTTTGTCCCTATCAATCAATTCTTGGTCAACCTGATCTACCTTGGCCGAGCCAATTACATACTTTGGAATCACAGGTGCTGGTCGACCATATAATGCTTCATAAGGGGCACATTTTGTAGATGAATGATTTTTTTTTTGGTAAGTAAAAGTAAATTGATTATGTGTAAAGTTTCTACAAATAGCTTTATCTATACAAGTCATAGACAAAGCCATGTAACTCATTTTGTAGATGAATGATATGTAGTATTATACCACCATTCGGCCCAGGGAAGCCATTTCGCCCACTCTTTTGGTCAGTCGCTAGCGAAACACCGGAGGTACGTCTCTAAGCACCTATTTACAACCTTTGTTTGGCCGTCAGTTTGTGGATGATACGCTGTGCTCATCTTGAGTTTGGTGCCTTGTAACTAAAATAACTCGGTCCAAAATTTACTAGTGAAGATCCTGTCACGATCACTTACGATGGTCCTTGGCATCCCATGCAGTTTAACAATATTTTCTATGAAAATCTGGGCAATACTAGCAGTAGTGTAGGGATTTCTCACAGCACAAAAATGAGCATATTTCGTAAGTCGATCAACCACCACGAGAATTGTGCTTTTTACCTTTGGAAGATGGTAGCCCTTCAATAAAGTCCATGGAGATGTCAGTCCACCTCGTGTCTGGTATGGGTAGTGGTTGTAGCTTCCCTGGATTTGCCATAGTTTCACCCTTGTGCTATTGACATATATCACATTGTGCCACATATTCAGCAATAATTTTTTTCATCCCTCTCCAATAAATATTTTGCTTCACTCTTTTGTAGGTTCTTAGGAATCCAGAGTGCCCTGCTGAAGGTATAGAGTGCATTTCATGCAAGATAATTGCGATGCAAGGGGAGTCAGGTGTAAGCACAATGCGACCTTTGTAGCGTAAATCCCTCGAATCCCAGGTGTAGTGGGCTATTGCACTTGGATCCTCCTCCAATTTTTTTATGATCTTGCTGATCTCTGGATCCTTCTTCCATTCTTCCCTAATGTCCTCGAGGAGACCGGTGGTAGGAAGGGAGATGGCTGAAACCTTAGCTTGTTCAGGTAGCCGTGAGAGTGCATCTGCAACAACGTTTTCTTTCCCCTTTTTGTAAATAATTTCATAATCAAATCCAAGAAGTTAGGTTACCCATTTTTGCTGCTCAGGGGATGATATCTTTTGCTCCAAAAAGTACTTGAGGCTTTTATGGTCAGTTTTAATTTGAAATCGTCGGCCGATCAGGTAGGGTCTCCACCTCGTTACTGCGTGTACAATGGCAAGCATCTCCTAATCATATACTGACATATTTTGATGGGAGGGAGATAATGCCTTGCTAGTATATGCGAGTGGTCGACCATTTTGCATGAGAACGGCTCCAATTCCGACTCCAGATGCGTCGGCCTCAATGATGAAGGGTCTATTAAAATCTGGTAGCGCAAGTACCGGTGTCGTTGTCATGGCTGCTTTAAGTTTGTCGAACGCAGCAGAGGCTTTGTTCGACCATTGGAAAGCATCTTTTTTCAGTAAAGAAGTGAGTGGTGCACTGATCTTCCCATAGTCCACTCTAGGACAGCCACTCTACATCGACAAAGCAACAGCAGCTCAGACGAGATTAACATTTGCACGAGCATGTGTGCTGGTTTCTTCCGATGAAGATCTTCCTAATGAGGTTTTCTATCGTGATCTTGACGGGAACACTCGGAAGGTACATGTCTCATATTCCTGGAAACCACAACGATGTCAGCGTTGCTTATCTTTTGGTCATCCAAATGGAGCTTGTCGACAAAAACCCCAAATCCAACCACAAAGGTCTATCGACCACGCCAAAGCGCCTTAGCAAAGTGATTCTTCTCTAATGGCAGCAGCATCATCGATGGTGGCAAAAACTATTGAGCATTCCGACTACAAAAAGGAAAGCACCATGACGAAGGACAATTCCAAAACTTTATCTGTACCTATAATGTCGAGCCTTCCACAACAAAGGTTTCCCATGATACTAGTGGACAGGGGAGAAACATAAGTCGAACTTCATCTCTTCCAATATCATCGGATCCATCCACACTAGCTCAACGAACTCGGGTCCAAGCAAATCTAAGCTAGCAAGGATATTATTCCTCAACAAACTCAAAGCCACAACAAACATTGCCAACAAGGATATTCTGTCTCCACAAACTCATGCTCCAACAAACCTCTATAGCCAGACCGCTCCAACAAGTACTATCCAGGGATATTGTGATGCAACAATCTTATCGAGCTTCAACAAACCCCTTGAATCAAGACCACATGATTCAAGGTATTTTAAAGTTTAAAAATCTGCAAGCTGTAGATGAAGTGGATAAATATAGGAATAAAGCCATAAAAGGTAAGGATATTGTGCGGGAGGAAAGTACAAAACCGAAAGATAAGAAAAAGGATGGTACAATCCATCCAAAGTCGTTAGGATGAATACCTTACTATCTTTTACTAATGAAGATAACATGTTTGGAATGTTCATGGACTTAATAAGCCGGAGAAATGTCGGAGCTCAATAGAATAATCAAGTCTACCGCATGTGATATTGTTATTCTAGTGGAAACAAAAATTAAACAATCGGCGTTTAAGCTCAAAAGAATTTAATATGGCCGGACGCAGAACCGTTTACCAATGACTCAAATGACACTTTTGGTAGAATATGGGTCTTATGGCATCCTAACTCTATTAATGCTTGGTTTATTTCGCTCTTGATCAATTCATTCATCTTAAGGTAGAGGATAAAAAGAATGGTCATCAATTCAATTTCACCGGTATATATGCTTCAAAACAAGATGCAAGAAAGAAATACTCTTTGGTCCGACCGACTAATATTGTAAATGGTCGTCTCAATGTACCTTGGATTGTTCTTGGAGACTTTAATATTGTTCGGTACACAAATGAAAAACAGGTGGTAGACAACTTTCGAAAGAAAGCCAGCTTCAAAAGTTCAATGATTACATTGACACCGCAAAGATTGTTTGATATGAAATCTGTGGGTAATTGGCTCTCCGGAGTAATCAAGGTGCTGCTAACAGAAAAATAATGGCTCGACTTGATAGGTGTTTGATTAATCATGAATGGTTAACAGTTTACCCAGATTCACTTCTTGAGTATGGTGCTGCTTTGTTTTCCGACCATTCTTTAATGTATATACACGCAGAAAAAAAGCGACACCAAGAGGCAAGAAACCATTTAGATTCTTTAACATGTGGAGTACTCATCCTCAATTTCTTGATGTTATCGATCTGCTTGGAATGTTAATGTGCATGGATCCCCCCTTACATCTTATGTCAAAAGCTCAAAGCTTGTAAAGCAAAGACTAAAGGAGTGGAATACAAATACCTTTGGCAATATTAACACCAGAGTTCAACTTTGCAAAAGGGAACTAATGTCTATGCAACATGAGCTGCAACTTCACCAAATGATGAAAATATTATCTACAAAGAGGCGGTTTAAATAACTTCATGCAAGCCTTAAAACAGGAGGAAAGTTTTGCAAAAGCGAAGTCTCGACAACATTGGCTTACGCTAGGGGATTCCAATACAAAATTTTTCTATGCTTCAATTGCTACTCGGGGGCTATTAACCACGACAAATCTTGCAGAGACAAAGATGATAATCTTATTGAGAAGTTGGATGAGGTTAAAGCACACACGAGAAAGCAATTTTTTTATTCCTTACTCAATCAAGTCGGGAAACCTAATAACATTCATGTGGAGCCGACTAGAAAACTTGATTCAAGCTATTTCAATCCTCAATGCCCCAATTACATGACGAAATTGTATGTGTTGTCTTTAAGTCACCAAAGCACAAAAGCCCAGGTCCAGATGGATTTCCAAATGAATTTTACCAAACTGCTTGGTCTATTATTGGAAATGATGTGATCAAGGCTTGCCAACATTTTTTCTCTTCGGTCATATTCTTAGAGATGAATTGCACTTTTATTTCCTTAATTCAAGAGAATGCAGGGGCTGATTCACTAGAGAACTATCGACCCATATCATTATGCAACTTTATTTACAAGATCATCTCCAAAGTATTGGCAAATAGAATGCAAAAGGTAATACACAAGATCATTATCCCAAACCAAGTCTTTTTCATCAAAGGGAGAAGTATACATCATAACATTTTGCTTGCTAATGACTTGGTCAAAGATTTGCATTCAAAAGCAAGAGGGACAAAAAATATGTTTTAAAAGCTGATTTACGGTAAGCCTTCATTCAGTTAATAGGAAGTTTATCTATAAGATGCTCCTCGATATGAACTTCCCACAATGGGGTTAATTGTATTCAATCTTGCCCTGAAACTCCAAAGTTTTCGATACTCTTTAATGGCTCACCAATTGGTTTTTTTGGGAACACGAATGGCATCCGACAAGGTGATCCACTCTCTCCAGTATCTTTTTTTACTATTATGATGGAAGGACTTAGCTGTATGTTGGAACACGCAGTCTTAAATGGCAGCATTAAGGTACCCATTGCTTTGGTTCTGTTCATATATCACATATAACATTTGCAGATGACTTACTTATCTTTCTCCAAAATGAACCAACTTCAATAAAAAACCTGGCTACTATTATGAATGACTTTGGTATGGTTTCTGGACTTCAGTTAAATCATGCGAAAAGTAAAGTATATATGAGCCCTTACGTTGAGGAAAATGTCTTTATTGCACAAACTTTGGCGGTTAGTGAGGGAAGCTTGCCAGTTCCTTATTTGGGTCTCCCGCTCATATCCACAGCATTCACAAAACCCACTGTCACCTATATTTGCAAAAAAAAATAAAAGAATAGAATTTCTTCTTGGAAAAATAGGTTTCTATCAAAAGCGACGACTTCGAACTCATCCGTTTCGATTATTGCACTCCTACTCTATATATTGGTGTAATGCATTTCTTCTACTTGCTGGACTTCTCCAAGATATTGAACGGTTATTAATGAACTTCTTCTGGAATGGCACAAATGATAAGGCAATGCATATGGTAAATTGGGATAGCATTTGTAAACCGAAAGATGAAGGGGGGCTAAACTTGAGAAATACTAGAGATTGGAATCAAGCATATCTGGTGCAGCAATTGTGGGATCTTTTGCAAAACAAATGTTCCTTATGGTCACTTTGGGTTTCTGCTAGGCATCTTTCAAAAGAATCAATCTGGGAAATTTCAACAAGAACATACCACTCTGCAGCTTGGAAAGGAATTTTAAAGACAAGGAATTGGCTAATCAAACACATTTCCTATGCAATCTCTTCTGGAACTAGTACTAATATGTGGTACGATCCTTGGGTGAATGGGAAGAGTATATTTCAATTATATGGTGATAGAATACTGAAAAGATCTCGGCTCCCAAAGATTGGAAGGTTTCAGTTCATTGCTAACCAGCACTGGTGTCTCCCCTAATCCTATTTCCCAAAATGTTATCACTTTGGCCGACTATTATAGCTATTCCAATCACGAACAACTCTTGGATAAACTTATTTGGCCTCATGACAATGGCAAATTTAGTGCCACATCTGCATGGAATCAAATTAGGCAAAGAAATAACAAGTGGGTCCCAAGCAGTTGGACATGGGATCGACCGGGATCACAAAGACATTCCTTATGTACATGGCAGGCCCTTCTCAATAAACTACCTACAATAGACAATATGAAAAGAAGAGGTATCTATCATGTTAACCGATGCTCCCTTTGTATGCAACAAGAAGAAACTGTTGACCACCTTTATTTTGCTTGTGATTATACAAAATGGATATGGAAGGAGATTCTCCAAATGATTTGAACTCAATAGACTGCCGCAAACCAAACTTGCACCAAGAACTAGGCTAACTCATGCAATGTTTCTCAAGAAAAGGTCCTCTCACACAACTGGCAAAGGTTACTTTCAGATGCGCTATTTGGTGGTTGTGGAAGGAGAGATGTAACAGAATCTTTAAATGTCAACACACAAACAATGCTCAGCTATTGAAAGAGATTATTAGAGACTCAAGATCCTGTATGGAGCAAGATCTCAAAACGGAGCACTTTACCCAAAGAGAAAAATATATTTTTATCAATTTTAATTTTGCTATTAGCTAAAGATCTTGGGAATGATGCCAAATTTTGGTATATCTGGATAAACATTTTCTATTTTGATTATAATTAGGAGTTATAGTCTACAACATGTGTAGTCATAACTATCGCATTCGCACTCTATGAGTTACATGGCTTTGTCTATGACTTGTATAGATAAAGCTATTTGTAGAAACTTTACACATAATCAATTTACTTTTACTTACCAAAAAAAAAAATCTTCCCATAGTCCTTAACAAATTTTCGATAGTAGCCCGTTAGTCTAAGGAACCCCCGCAGTAATTTCACGTTTGTAGGTTTCGGCCAGCCTTGCATTGCCTCAATTTTTGTTGGGTCTACCGCCACTCCTTCTGATATTATATGCCCAAGGTACTCTACTTTTTGCTGGAGAAAGCTGCACTTTGGTTGCTTAATAAAAATATTATTCTCCCGAAGGATCGTCAAAACAATCCGTAAATGCTGAAAGTGAGTCTCAAGGGAAGGGCTGTAAACGAGAATATCATCGAAAAATACCAGCACAAATTTACGAAGAAAGCTCCGAAATATATTATTCATAAGACTTTGAAAGGTTGAAGGAGCATTAGTGAGTCCAAAAGGCATTACCAAGAATTCATAATGGCCATCATGTGTGCGAAATGCAGTTTTTGGAATGTCATCGTCACATACCCGAATTTGGTGGTAACCGGATCGGTGGTCCAACTTCGTGAAGACTCGAGCTCCTTTCAATTCATCAAGAAGTTCATCCACCACTGGTATTGGGTATTTGTCCTTAACGGTGATGTCATTTAAAGCACGGTAGTCGATGCACATCCGCCAAGTTCCGTCCTTCTTGCGTACAAGTAGCACCGGTGAGGAATACGGGCTGCAACTTGGTCGAATCACCCCTATTTCAAGCATCTCCTTTACGATCTTTTCAATTTCATCTTTCTGGAGGTGAGGATATCGGTATGGTTGAGTGTTCGCTGGTGGCTTGCCCGGAAGGATTGGAATTCGATGGTCATGTTGCCGAGAAGGAGGAAGACCGCGTGGTTCAGCAAATATGTAAAACTTTGGTTGCTGCTGGAGGTGCATCAAAAAGGCACAATTTACCTTATGTAAAACTTTCTCCATTCGTTGGGTCGAAACAGTGGTAACGTTGCTTCCGCGCTTCCCGCGTAGGATGATCTGTTTGCCCTTATAGTAGAATTTCATAATTAATTTAGAAAAGTTCCAAGAGACATCACCTAGTGTAGTCAGCCATTCTATACCAAGCACTGCCTCATAGTCATCGATAGGGTAATAGTTTCACCTGTGGGCATCTTTGGTCGCACTTTAGGATTCTGCCGTCGGCAACCTTTACGTCGAACTTGCTGCAACCTTCAATATGCAGTGCCATCCGAGTAGCAACCTTACTATTCAGGAAGTTATTAGTGCTACCCGTGTCGATGAGAACAGTGATCGACTGTTGTTTGAGAAGGCCTCCAACTTTCATCGTTTGCGGATTTGAGTAGCCGGCTAGTGCGTGTACCGTAATGTCGGTCGGCTGTGGCTCTTCTTCCATATCTTCTTCTTCATGTTCAAGGCTCTCTTCTAGATGTTCAATGACCTCTTCTTCTACTGACTGGTTCAATCATAAGAAGTCTACCTTTTTTACAGCGATGCTCGTGGCTCCACGGCTCGTCGCAATGCCAACATAACCCCTTCGCAGATCGCTCCCGAAGTTCTTCTCTTGTTAATCTTTTCGGTGCAGGGACTCGGTTGATAGTAGGGGGGGCTGAGGGCTTTAGTATTGTAGGTCGTGGAGTGATCCTAGTCCTCCGGGCTTCATGTTTCAATCGCTCCTCTTGAAGTCGTGCGAAAGAGATGGCTGCCATAAGCGTGTATGGTTGTCGCGCCTTAACTTCTCCCCGGATCTCCGGCTTTAGGCCCTCAATAAAAGTCCCCAATAACTATTTTTTAGACCAATCACGAGTTTGATTAGATAACCTTTCAAACCTGGTTTGGTACTCTTGAATGGTGGAGGTTTGTCGGATCTTTGCTAGTTGTCCATCAATGTTCTCGTAATAAGTTGGTCCGAAGCGGATCAGTAGTCCTTCTTTGAATTGTCGCCATGAAAGGACTCCATAAGTATGTTGAAACCAGTCAAACCATTGTATGGCATCCCCTTCAAGATGTATAGATGCAATTTCCACCATGGATGCATCCGCAGTTTTATGGTACCGAAAATATCGCTCCGCGCGCGAGATCCAACCAATTGGGTCTCCTTCTTCCCATCTAGGGAAGTCCACTCTCATACGCGAATAGTTGGGGTCGGTCATAGAGCCTCCCCTCTCTTGGAAGTTATCTCTTTGGGCATGATGTGATTGGTTAGAGCTCTCTCCTTGATGTGATTTCTTCGGGCTTGGTGGTCGGCCCAGACTGAATTCGGTAAGGAGAGTCCGAATCTTATCCTCCATTCGTGCCTCAAAGGCTTCGAATTTAGCATTGATTGCCTCCTCAGATGCCATAGTATATGACTCCAAATCTGTGATGTTAAGATCTCTCTTTTGTTGACGAGTTAAAGGCATGTATATGTTTGATAGAAATCAGTGAAAGTTTGCTGCAGAATTGTGTTGTCTTATAAGAGCAGAATTATCGTCGAAGAAACGGCGGTTTCTCGACGAAATCTCCACAAAAAATTTGAGAGATTTGAGGAGAGAGTTGACAGCAATATCTCATTTTATATGACAGCAAGGATGTCTATCAAGAAAATTTTGGTAGTCACAGCAAAAAAATTAGTGTAAGTTGCGATAGCAGAATTCTCATCGAAAAATTTCAACAACTTACGATGAAAATTTGCAGCAATATAGGAACGAATTTTTTTTGTTTTTTTTTTTGGATTTTTGGATAGGGATAAATAAATTACAGCAGTAGTAAGGTAGGAAACCAGAACCTATTGCAATTCACGGGGAGATCAAAGGATGATCTGCGGTGGTGGAGATGATGGCGGAATTCGGCGACGATCTTTTAAGAAATTGTGGGAATTGCTTTGGATGGTTGTGGAGGGTTGATGGATGGCTATGGAAGGGCAGCAAGATGCCAAGAACGCTACTCTGATACCAGGTGTTAGAACCCTTGCAGATTCTAAACTTGGGGTTGATCTCTTTAGGGGATCGGCCTCCTTAGAACTCTATAGGGGTTCCTCCCTTATAGTTGCTGCTCAAAGGCTGCAGAAAAGATTCATCTATTGCTTGTCAAAAGAGAAGGAATACATGGCTATTTATAGGGCTTCTAAACCCTAACTCCTAATAGGACTCCTACTTAAGACTCTTACTTCTACCCAACTCCTAATATGACTCATACTCAAGACTCCTATTCCCTTACAACTCCTAATTCTTCTCTAAGAAAAAACCTTCTAACAGAATGTCCATCTCAATTAGGACTCTCCTAGTTAGAGTCCTAACAGAGTGTCCCTCTCAATTAGGACTCTCCTAGCTAGAGTCCTAACAGACGACGCACACAAAACGAGTGCGATCATACCAGCACTAAAGCACCGGATCCTATCAGAACTCCGAAGTTAAGCATGCTTGGGCGAGAGTATTACTAGGATGGGTGACCCCTTGGGAAGTCTGTTAGGATCGAGAGCACTAAGAGGGGGGGGGGTGAATTAGTGCAGCGGAAAACTTTCTGCGATTAAAACCAAAAGCTGCGTTTGAATGATAAGGACAACTCTGTATGAGAGTTGATACTAAGCAAGGTTTCAATCAATCTATGCGGGCAGTTTGCAGCAATGATGAAAACCAGAATATCGGCGCAAACTGAAATCCGATGTTCGTACGAAGAAACAGATTTACCTCTAAGTATCGATTCGTAAATCACTTGTTTAGACAGAAGTATAAAGACAGTGTGCTGCTATTGTACAGCTCAAAAAGTAATCTGCAAAAAGCAGATTCATGTCTAAATGCATATTTACGTCTAAACGCAAATTTACGTCTAAACACAGATTTACGTCTAAACTTTGAAACTCGTTTGTAAAATCGCAGAAGACAGTATGTAGTTGAAATCAAGATGTAAACGTAAACTGAAATATGATGATTGTACGAGGAAAGCCGATTTACGTCTAAATGCAGTTTTACGTCTAAACACAGTTTTGCGTCTAAACGCAGTTTTACGTCTAAATGCAGTTTTACGTCTAAACGTAGTTTTGTGTCTAAACGTAGTTTTGCGTCTAAACGCTATTTTACGTCTAAACGCAGTTTTACGTCTAAACGCAGTTTTACGTCTAAACGCAGTTTTGTGTCTAAACGCTGTTTTACGTCTAAACGCAGTTTTACGTCAAAGCGTAATTTTACGTCTAAACGCAGTTTTGAACTTTGAAAAGTGTTTTATGAATACGTAGAAGGCAATTTGCAGTTATAAATGGAATCAAAACGGAAGCGTAAACTGCAGTATAAAGATCATACGAAGACACCGATTTACGTCTGAATGCAGATTCGGAAAGATCAGAGTTTAGAGACTCGTTCGTAAAAGCGCAGAGGGCAGTAGCTATGTAGGAGGTTTGCAGTAATGATAAAGTGCTCAAGTAAAAGCAAACCAGAGATTTAGAGTGGTTCGGTCAGTCTTGACCTACTCCACTTTTGGCTTCCTCCTCCAATGAGGTCACCAACGTCAACTAGCTGCCTTCCTTCAATGGGCGAAGGCCAACTGCCCTTTTACAGTCTCTCTCCTTTTGACGGGCTCAGGAGACAACCCTTACAGATCCTTTCTCTCCTCTCTTTACAACTCAAGACTTGAAGAACAGAAAGAGGAGAACGTTAGGACTTTACACAAATTTGAGCTCTTAGAATCACTGAAAAGATCAAGAATTCGGTGTGGATCTGTATCTTTTCAGTGCTGAATGGGTGGGGTATTTATAGGCCCCAACCCAGTTCAAATTTGGAGCTCAAAACGATCAAATCGATCAAATCCCGGAATTCCGGGATCAAGCGGTTGCACCTCTTGACTGGAGAGGTTGCACCGCCTGGCAAAGCTCGGAGAATGAGCCTAGGCGGTTGCACCTCTCTGTCAGGGGCGGTTGCACCGCCTGAGTCTGGCTCGAAGACTGAGCCCCAGGCGGTGCCACCTCTTGACTGAGGCGGTTGCACCTCTCTACCTGCGCTCGAAGACCGAGCTCAAGCGGTGCTACCTCTCTGTCAGGGAGGTTGCACCACCCAGTCTAGCTCGAAGACTGAGCTCTAGGCGGTTGCAACTCCTGGCTAGGGCGGTTGCACCGCCCAGTCTCGCTGGGAGACACAGCCCTGGCGGTTGCACCTCCTGGCCTAGGCGGTTGCACCGCCTGGTGCAATCAAGGTCCGAATGGTTAGCTCCATTCGGCCCAATTTCAATCTTTTCAGGGCCCAATTGCCCCAAGATTAAGCTAATGGGATCGCCTCCCATTTTCAAGCTTAATCAACGTACTAACTACGATTAAATCTAAGACAACTTCTGCAGCTTTGCTCCGATGCGACAATCGCTTCTTCCGGCGAGTTTCCGGCGAACTTCCGTCGATCATCCGATGAACCCTCAGTGATTCTTCTACGGACATCCGGCGAACTCCTGGACTTTGCGACGATCCACTTGGCGAGTTCCGACGAGCTTCGCTTGGCAAGCTTCTGGACTTCTCGGATCTGTTCTCGCAGAACCTCCGACGACCGTCCGAACTTCCGTCGAACTCTCGAACTCCCAACGTGATCATGATCTTGACTCCGGCGCAACTCCTGCTGTTTGTCTGACTTTCATCGTAGTTAATCCTGCACACTTATCTCAACACATAGATTAGACAACAAATGACAATTGACTTCATCATCATAATTCGAGATTCAACAATCTCCCCCTTTTTGATGATGACAATCAATTGATAATGGAGTTATCCTTAACTCCCCCTATCTATATGCCATGGTTGAGATAAGTCAACCTTGAATTCAAGACCTAAGAATTCAAGTGACGTATTGATAAGTTAGATCAGTTAAACTTATCAATACTCCCATCATGATACCCATCATGATGTATCTCTTCAAAAATGATGTCAAGTTTGTATGATTTTAACTATTCATCATGTAATCATATAAAGCTGCGAAGGACTATCACATGATGCACACATTTGAGATTTTCTAGCAAGTTTGTATTTACTTCACAAGATAGGATATCAACTCAAGACATAATGCAAACTATAGCACATGTTCATATATCTCTTGGTGATGCAAGGATGGCATAACCATAACATTGTTTATAGCATCACTCAAGTATTTGTAACTATGACATAGACATGATTATGGCAGTGTTTATCAATTCATATGTTTCTCCCCCTTTGTCATCAACAAAAAGCATGATATCATTATCAAAAAGCATGGTAGAAGTGATTCCAGCAGGTTATCACGCACATAAAGGAAGGCATGACATATAATACTTTGAATATCTCTTTTCCTTGTTATTCATTGCTTGAGGGAGGAAAGTCATTTTTCAAAGAGTGTACAGGAAAATTCCATTTTTAGCATTCAAACCGAAAAATGAACTTCTTACATGCATTCGGTTATGAGTAAGCTACTGATTAAAAACATTTGTCACATAATTTTCAACATGTTATTTGATCAAGTGATGCCAAGGCATGTAATAGTAATAACATCCGAAAAATAATTTTAACTAGTTTAAGTATTCGGACACATCAACATTCCTAATTCTCTTCTTATGTAATCAAATTGTTCTTCACATAGGGGTTTTGTAAAGATATCAGCTAGTTGATGTTTGGTATCAATGAACTCTATGGTTACATCATGATTAGTGACATGATCTCGTATAAAGTGATGTCTAATATCAATATGTTTTGTTCTTGAGTGTTGTATAGGATTTTTAGTTAAGCATATTGCACTCGTGTTATCACATTTAATGGGAATATCTTTAAGATTAACTTTGTAATCTTTAAAGTGTTTTTCATCCATACAACTTGTGCACAACATGCATTCGCTGCAATATATTCAGCTTCGGTTGTTGATAGAGCAACCGAGCTTTGTTTTTTAGATGACCAGGATACAAGGGCATGTCCTAAAAATTGACATGATCCTGATGTGCTTTTTCTATCTAGTCTACAACTAGCGAAGTCCGCATCAGCATAAGCTGTTAATTCAAAGTTTTCTAATTTTGGGTACCGTAATCCTAGATTTGTGGTTCCATTAAGATATCTAAGTATTCTTTTGACTGCTTTGAGATTAGATATCTTAGGGTTTGATTGAAATCTAGCACAAAGTCCTACACTGAACATGATGTCTGGTCTGGTGGCAGTGAGGTAAAGTAAGCTTCCTATCATACCCCTATAGGTTTTTTGATTGAAGCTTTCTTCATTCTCATCAATTTCTAACTTAGTGGAGGTGCTCATAGGAGTGTTAATGGCTTTTGAGTTATTCATATTGAACTTCTTTAGCAAACTCATAGCATATTTGGTTTGACTAATAAAGATGCCATTGCTTAGTTGTTTGATTTGTAGACCTAAGAAGAATGTTAACTCTCCCATTAGACTCATTTCGAATTCACGACTCATAGTTTTCGCAAAGGATTCACACAGAGATTCATCCATAGAACCAAAGATAATATCATCAACATAAATTTGAATAATGAGAAAATTATTTTCAAAGTTCTTGATGAATAATGTAGTATCAACCTTGCCTTTTATGAAATTATTTTCAATAAGAAAAGAACTAAGTCTTTCATACCAAGCCCTTGGAGCTTGTTTTAAACCATAGAGAGCTTTAGTTAATCTAAACACATGATTAGGGAGACTATTATTTTCAAATCCAGGTGGTTGTTCAACATAGACTTTTTCGGAAATAAAGCCATTAAGAAAAGCGCTTTTAACATCCATTTGAAACAACTTAAAATTATTATTGCTAGCGTAGGCAAGGAGCATCCTTATGGCTTCCAATCGAGCCACAGGAGCGAAGGTTTCTTCGTAATCAATACCTTCTTCTTGGTTGAAACCTTTGGCCACTAATCTAGCCTTGTTTCTAACCACGATACCATTTTCATTTTGCTTGTTTCTGAAGACCCATTTAGTACCAATAACTAAATGGTCATTTGGCCTAGGAACAAGCTTCCACACATCATTTCTCTCAAATTGATTTAATTCATCTTGCATTGCAATAATCCATGAATCATCTTTCATGGCTTCATCAATGCATTTGGGTTCAATTTGGGAGAGAAAGGCGGCATTTGCACAAAAGGTTTTAAGAGAAGATCGTGTTTGAACCCCCTTTGATGTGTCTCCTAAGATTAGCTCCTTAGGATGAGCATCTACATACTTCCAATCCTTGGGTAAGGAAATCTGAGAAGTGGATGCATCCAAGTTGCTAGTTGGAGATGGGGTTTCGTTTAAATTCAAAGAATCAAAATTAACATCATCGTCAAGATCATTTTTCGTGATTTCAGAAATCTCATTGAAAACAACATGAATGGATTCTTCAATAATTAGAGTTCTTTTATTAAAGATACGAAAGGCTTTAGAAACTGTAGAATAACCAAGAAAGATTCCTTCATCGGATTTAGCATCAAATTTTCCTAGGTTGTCTTTTTCATTCAAGATAAAACACTTACACCCAAAGACTTTAAAATATGAAACGTTGGGTTTTTTATTGTTCCATAACTCATAGGGAGTTTTGGTTAGTAGAGGTCTCACTAGAACTCTATTTAAGATGTAGCATGCAGTATTTACGGCTTCGGCCCAAAAATATTTGGGTAGGTTGTGTTCATTCAACATGGTTCTTGCCATTTCTTGTAAATATCGATTTTTTCTTTCTACAACTCCATTTTGTTGAGGGTTTCTAGGAGTAGAGAAATTATGGTTGTATCCATTGAGTTCACAAAATTCCTGGAAATCATGGTTTTGAAATTCACCACCTTGATCACTTCTAATTGACGAAATCATAGAAACCTTTCTCATTCTGAACGAGTTTGCAAAACTTGATAAAAGATCTAAGGCATTCACTTTTCTGTTTTAAGAAGTAAGTCCATGTGTATCTGCTATAGTCATCTACGATGACGAAAGCGTATTTGCTACCTCCTAGGCTTGATGTGGAGATAGGTCCGAACAGGTCCATATGGATCAATTGTAAGGGCCTAGAGGTGCTTATTTGATTTTTAGATTTGAAGCTACTCTTAATTTGTTTACCTAATTGGCAGTCACATACATTATCTTTGATGAACTTGATATGAGGAATTCCTCTTACAAGTTCTTTGGATGATATTTGAGTGATTAGCTTCATGCTAGCATGACCTAATCTTCTGTGCCATATCCAAGCATTCTCATTTAAAGCAGAAAAACATGTTTCATTACATAAATCATTGATGTCAATAGTGTATACGTTATTTTGTTTTAATGCAATCATAGATATGTTTTTGTGTGGTTTTTCAATGATGCAAGAATTAGATTCAAATCTGATAATATATCCTTTATCACACAATTGACTAATGCTCAGGAGGTTATGTTTTAGACCATCAACTAGCAAAACATCTTCAATAGAAAAGTTGGATTTGTTACCTATGGTTCCTTTGCCAATGATTTTACCCTTGTTGTTGTCTCAGAAGGTGACATATCCTTCATCTATGCTAGTGAGCTTAGAGAATTGGGATGGATCTCCGGTCATGTGCCTTGAGCATCCACTATCAAGGTACCATCTCTTGCTCCTAGCTTGCAATAATTTAGTTTTCTACAAGAAAGGATGATGTTTAGGTACCCATTTGCTTTTGGGTTCCTCACAAATAGATCTACATTTTTTATCCTGTTGCATAGAATTTGTCATGGTTCCTTTAGGAACCCAAATCAATTTGTTTGGACTAAATTTCCTGAATGGACAATAATGTGTCCTGTGTCCGAACTTGCAACAAAAGTTGCATTTGCTTTGATGTCTAACATGTAAGATGGGGCCTTTTACGAAGGTAGTTGGATTTTGGTGAGAACTCCTCACAAATCCAATCCCACTTCTTTTGGTAACATGACCCTTGTTTGTAAGGATCATGTTTAATGACTTCTTTGCCAACCTCGAATTTCTTCAAGGTGTCCTTAAGTAGCAAGTTTTTTTTTTTGATAAGTTTCTAGATCATGACATTTGATACATGAATTTAAACTATCATGATATACAATTTTTAACTTATTAAAATCACAAGTAAGACTATCATGTTCCTTTTTTAGCAATTTGTATTTTCTATTGATAATCTTGCATTCATCAAATAAATCATGGAAGGCATTTAATAATTCATCGAAAGATAAATCAGCATCTAATAAATTTGTTACCTCCTCTCCGATGGCCATTAAGGTGTAATGAGCAACTTGCTCGGTGTTGGACTCCTCTTCTTCAGATGCGCTTGAGTCATCCCATGTTGCTTGAAGAGCCTTCTTCTTTGATGTTCTTCTTTTGACTTGGGGACAATCACTCTTGTAGTGTCCAGGCTTTTTACATTCATAGCAGATCACTTGGTCCTTCTTGGGTTCAAGTTTATTTTTCACATCATTCTTAAACTTGTTTCTTTTGAAGAATTTTTTAAACTTTCTTGTTAAAAGTGCCAAGTCATCATCACAGTCCTCATCACTTGAGTTTTCTCTCAAGTGGCATTCAGAAGTTTTAAGTGCCATATCCTTCTGTTCTTTGGAAGGATGTCTTCTTGCTCTTCATGAGCTTTGCAAGTCATTTCGTAGGTCATTAATGACCCGATTAGTTCTTCAAGAGGGAAGTTGCGCAGATCTTTTGCCTCTTGAATAGCAGTGACTTTAGGATCCCAACTTTTAGGAAGGGATCTTAGTATCTTATTTACGAGTTCAAAATCCGAAAAACTTTTTCCGAGTCCTTTTAGACCGTTGACGACATCCGTGAAACGGGTAAACATGTCGCCAATGGTTTCACTCGGTTTCATTCGGAAAAGTTCAAAAGAATGCAGCAACAAATTGATTTTTGACTCTTTCACTCTACTTGTGCCCTCGTGGGTCACTTCAAGTGTGTGCCAAATATCAAATGCAGTTTCGCAAGTTGAAACACGATTAAACTCGTTTTTATCAAGCGCGCAAAATAAGACATTCATAGCCTTTGCATTAAGAGCGAAAGCCTTCTTTTTGAATTCATTCCAATCGATCATTGGAAGAGAAGACTTTGAAAATCCGTTTTCAACAAGGTTCCACAGTTCAAAATCCATAGAGATAAGAAAGATCCTCATTCGGGTCTTCCAGTAGGTGTAGTCCGTTCCACTGAACATGGGTGGACGTGTAATAGAATGCCCCTATAGGTTTCCGGCGTACGCTATCTCTCTTGGGTTTTAATCCGTTAGAGAGTTAACCTTGCTCTGATACCAATTGTTAGGATCGAGAGCACTAAGAGGGGGGGGGGTGAATTAGTGCAGCGGAAAACTTTCTGCGATTAAAACCGAAAGCTGCGTTTGAATGATAAGGACAACTCTGTATGAGAGTTGATACTAAGCAAGGTTTCAATCAATCTATGCGGGCAGTTTGCAGCAATGATGAAAACCAGAATATCGGCGCAAACTGAAATCCGATGTACGTACGAAGAAACAGATTTACGTCTAAGTGTCGATTCGTAAATCACTTGTTTAGACAGAAGTATAAAGACAGTGTGCTGCTATTGTACAGCTCAAAAAGTAATCTGCAAAAAGTAGATTTACGTCTAAATGCAGATTTACGTCTAAACGCAAATTTACGTCTAAACACAGATTTACGTCTAAACTTTGAAACTCGTTTGTAAAATCGCAGAAGGCAGTATGCAGTTGAAATCAAGATGTAAACGTAAACTGAAATCTGATGATTGTACGAGGAAAGCCGATTTACGTCTAAATGCAGTTTTACGTCTAAACGTAGTTTTACGTCTAAACGCAGTTTTACGTCTAAACGTAGTTTTGCGTCTAAATGCAGTTTTGCGTCTAAACGCTATTTTACGTCTAAACGCAGTTTTACGTCTAAACGCAGTTTTGCGTCTAAACGTTGTTTTACGTCTAAACGCAGTTTTACGTCAAAGCGTAATTTTACGTCTAAACGCAGTTTTGAACTTTGAAAAGCGTTTTATGAATACGTAGAAGGCAATTTGCAGTTATAAATGGAATCAAAACGTAAGCGTAAACTGTAGCGTAAAGATCGTACGAAGACACCGATTTACGTCTGAATGCAGATTCGGAAAAATCAGAGTTTAGAGACTCGTTCGTAAAAGCGCAGAGGGCAGTAGCTATGTAGGAGGTTTGCAGTAATGATAAAGTGCTCAAGTAAAAGCAAACCTGAGATTTAGAGTGGCTCGGTCAGTCTTGACCTACTCCACTTTTGGCTTCCTCCTCCGACGAGGTCACCGACGTCAACTAGCTGCCTTCCTTCAATGGGCGAACGCAAACTGCCCTTTTACAGTTTCTCTCCTTTTGACGGGCTCAGGAGACAACCCTTACAGATCCTTTCTCTCCTCTCTTTACAACTCAAGACTTGAAGAACAGAAAGAGGAGAACTTTAGGACTTTACACAAATTTGAGCTCTTAGAATCACTGAAAAGATCAAGAATTTGGTGTGGATCTGTATCTTTTCAGTGCTGAATGGGTGGGGTATTTATAGGCCCCAACCCAGTTCAAATTTGGAGCTCAAAACGATCAAATCCCGAATTCGGGATCGGTAGTTTGCACCTCTTGATGGAGAGGTTGCACCGCCTTTGGTAGAGCTCGGAGATCGAGCCCAGCGGTTGCACCTCTCTCTGTCGAGGGCGCTTGCACCGCTGAAGTCCGCTCGAAGATCGAGCCCCCTGCGGTGCCACCTCTTGACTGAGGCGGTTGCACCTCTCTGCCTGCGCTCGAAGACCGAGAACGGGCGCGCTTACCTCTCTGTCGGGGGAGGTTGCACCGCCGATCTAGCTCGAAGACTGAGCTCTGGGCGGTTGCACCTCCTGGCTGGGGTGGTTGCACCACCCAGTCTCGCTGGAGACACAGCCACGGCGGTTGCACCTCCTGGCCTGGGCGGTTGCACCGCTTTGGTGCAATCGAGTCCGAATGGTTAGCTCCATTCGCCCAATTTCAATCTTTTCAGGGCCCAATTGCCCCAAGATTAAGCTAATGGGATCACCTCCCATTTTCAAGCTTAATCAACATGCTAACTACGATTAAATCTAAGACAACTTCTGCAGCTTTGCTCCGATGCGTCAATCGCTTCTTCCGGCGAGTTTCCGGCGAACTTCCGTCGATCATCCGATGAACCCTCGGTGATTCTTCTGCGGACATCCGGCAAACTCCTGGACTTTGCGACGATCCACTTGGCGAGTTCCGACGAGCTTCGCTTGGCTAGCTTCTGGACTTCTCGGATCTGTTCTCGCAGAACCTTCGACAACCGTCCGAACTTCCGTCGAACTCTCGAACTCCCAACATGATCATGATCTTGACTCCGGCGCAACTCCTGCTGCTTGTCTGACTTTCATCGTAGTTAATCTTGCACACTTATCTCAACACATAGATTAGACAACAAATGACAATTGACTTCATCATCAAAATCCGAGATTCAACAAAGTCCTCGTGTTGCACTCCTTTTTGTGCCCCGAGCGACCAAAACCTCTCCCGTCGACCTCCAAGGCGATGGTTTTGGGCCTCGAAATTTTCCGTGACCTCTACGCAGTCAGTCTCGTTGGGCTCCGAGAGAGCTTTCCGGAATGGGTTCGCAATAGCGATTCCGAGTTCGTTCGAGTTTCTCCCGATGGTTTAGGTGCACGTTTGTCATTTCCGCTGCGCGGTCGGCCACGTGGGAATCGGATAGATCCGAGAATGCCGATTCCGAGATCGTTCGAGGGTTTCGGGGTGCGCAAGGGTCACCGGTCGTTGATAAGCCGTCCGTGACGTGCACAAAGGCAAGGGACGATGCACACAAAACGAGTGCGCTCATACAAGCAATAAAGCACCGTATCCCATCAGAACTCAGATGTTAAACGTGCTTGGGCGAGAATAGTACTAGGATGGGTGACCCCCTTGGATGTCCTCGTGTTGCACTCCTTTTTGTGCCCCGAGCGACCAAAATCTCTCCCATCGACCTCCGAGGCATGGTTTTGGGCCTCGAAATTTGTCGTGACCGCTAAGCAGCCAGTCTCGTGGGGCTCCGAGGGAGCTTTCCTGAATGGGGTCGAAATAGCGATTACGAGTTCGTTTAAGTTTCTCCCAATAGTTTCGGCACACGCTTGTCGTGTCCGGTGCGCGGATGGCCTCGTGGGCATCAGATAGATCCGAGAATGGCGATTCCGAGATCGTTCGAGGGTTTCGGGGCGCGCAAGGGTCACCGGTCGTTGATACGCCTTCCGTGACATGCACAAAGGAGACGAACGACGCACACAAAACAAGTGCCATCATACCAGCACTAAAGCACCGAATCCCATCAGAACTCCGAAGTAAAACGTGCTTGGGCGAGAGTAGTACTAGGATGGGTGACCCCCTGGGAAGTCCATGTGTTGCAATCCTTTCTGTGCCTCGAGCGACCAAAACCACTCCCGTCGACCTCCGAGGCGATGGTTTTGGGCCTCGAAATTTGCTGTGACCACTAAGCAGTCAGTCATGTCGGGCTCCGAGAGAGATTTCCTTCATTGGGTAGCAATAGCGATTCCGAGTTCGTTCGAGTTTCTCCCAATTGTTTCGGTGCACGCTTGTCGTCTCCGGTGCGCGGTCAGCCACGTGGGCATCGGATAGATCCAAGAATGGCTATTCCGAGATCGTTCGAGGGTTTCGGGGCGCGCAAGGGTCACCAGTTGTCGATACGCCGTCCGTGATGTTCCCAAAGGTAAGGGACGACGCACACAAAACGAGTGCGATCATACCAGCACTAAAGCACCGGATCCCATCAGAACTCCGAAGTTAAGTGTTCTTGGGTGAGAGTAGTACTAGGAAGGGTGACCCCCTAGGAATTCTCGTGTTGCACTCCTTTTTGTGCCTCGAGCGACCAAAACCTCTCCCGTCGTCCTCTGAGGTGATGGTTTTGGGCCTCGAAATTTGCCGTTACCGCTACGCAGACGACTTCGTTGGGCTCCGAGAGAGCTTTCCGGAATGGGGTCGCAATAGCGATTCTGAGTTCGTTCGAGTTTCACCCGATACTTGTGGTGCATGCTTGTCATGTCCGGAGCGCGGTCGGCCATGTGGGCATCAGATATATCCGAGAATGCCGATTCCGAGATCATTCGAGGGTTTCGGAGCGCGCAAGGGTCACTGGTCGTCGATACGCCGTCCGTGACGTGCAAAAAGGCGAGGGACGACGCACACAAAACTATTGCGATCATTCTAGCAATAATTTAGGCATGCTTGGGCGAGAGTAGTACTAGGATGGGTGACCCCCTGGGAAGTCCTCTTGTTGCACTCCTCTTTGTTCCCCGAGCGACCAAAACCTCTCCCGTCGACCTCCGAGGCGATGGTTTTGGGCCTCTAAATTTGCCATGACCGCTACGCAATCAGTCTCGTGGGGCTCCGAGAGAGCTTTCCAGAATGGCGTCGCAATAGCGATTCTGAGTTCGTTCGTGAAAGTCCCGATGGTTTCGGCGCAAGCTTGTCGTGTCCGTTGCGCGGTCGGCCTCGTGGGCATCGGAGAGATCCGGGAATGGCGATTCCGAGATCCTTCGAGGGTTTCGGGGCGCGCAAGGGCCACCGGTCGTCCATACGCCGACCGTGATGTGCACAAAGGCGAGGGACGATGCACACAAAACGAGTGTGATCATACCAGCACTAAAGCACTGGATCCCATCAGAACTCCGAAGTTAAGCGTGCTTGGGCGATACTAGTACTAGGATGGGTGACCCACTGGGAAGCCCTCGTCTTGCACTCCTTTTTGTGCCCCGAGCGACCAAAACCTCTCCCGTCAACCTCCGAGGCGATGGTTTTGGGCCTCGAAATTTTCCATGACCGCTACGAAGTCAATCTCGTTGGGCTCTGAGAGAGCTTTCCGGAATGGGGTCGCAATAGCGATTCCAAGTTTGTTCGAGTTTCTCCCGATGGTTTGGGCGCACGCTTGTCGTGTTCGGAGCGCGGTCGGCCACGTGGGCATCGGATAGATCCGACAATGCCGATTCCGAGATAGTTCGAGGGTTTCGGGGCGTGCAAGGGTCACCGGTCGTCGATACGCCGTCCGTGACGTGCACAAAGGCGAGGGACGATGCACACAAAATGAGTGCGATCATACTAGCACTAAGTTAGGCGTGCCAGGGCGAGAGTAGTACTAGGATGGGCGACCCCCTGGGAAGTTCTCGTGTTGCACTCCTCTTTGTGCCCCGAGCGACCAAAACCTCTCCCGTCGACCTCTGAGGCGATGGTTTTGGGCCTCGAAATTTTCCGTGACTGCTACGCAATCAGTCTCGTGGGGCTCCGAGAGAGCTTTCTGGAATGGGATTGCAATAGTGAATCTGAGTTCGTTCGAGAATTCCCGATGGTTTCGGTGCACGCTTGTCGTGTCCGGTGCGCGGTCGGCCTCATGGGCATCGGATAGATCCGGGAATGGTGATTCCGAGATCGTTCGAGGGTTTCGGGGTGCGTAAGGTGTTGGGAAATCCTTGGGGGCGACATCATATACGCAGTGGAAGAACAAGAAAAACAAAATCCCCGATTCCCAAAGAGATGTTCATCGTCGTGCGAAGATTGGTATGCAAAAATCCGCGAAACATGAAACTGCGTATAGAGTAGATTGTGTTACCTAGGGAGATCGTATATCCCTATTTCCTTGCAGATCCTTAGGAGAGGGTGAAGGAGGACAAGCGTCCTCCTCTCTAGCAGTGATCCACACAGCAGGGTTGCGTCGACGCTCCTCAAAACTCCAGACCTACTCTGAGGTGGAGATGGAGAGGAGAATAGGAAAACGCAAACAAAAGCTCTCTAGCCCATGGGGCTCTGAATCCCTCCTATTTATAGAGGTCCCCTGTCAAACCCTAATGGGTCCTCCCCTAGTGGGTATTGGATATGCATCCAATAAGACAAGGGCTCCGTCGGATATCTCATATCCGAACCTCTATTCATTGCAATGCCTACCATATGTGTGTGACCCTCTAGGCCTAATATTGAGCTGGCCGTGAGCCATACCTGTCATAACTCCTTCTAACTCAGTGAATTATTATCTCTGTAATAAATCACTCGACTAATCGACTACGGACATACTAGGCCACTACGCCGTAATCCCCAGACGATACTGGGGAATCTAATCCATTGGACATGTCTGTCCTCAGTTACCGTGTACCTATAGTCCCTCATCCATCTAATATACCAGAGACCGTATATCGAGCATGGTGTTGTTCGACCCACACGGTTTCTACTCGAGTCTCGCTCTAAACGGATTCTCCCAGAGAACTCTTTCTCTCTCAACCCGAATAACCCTGGCCAGGGATTTGTCTGAGCAAGAACACATGGGATATTCCTCTCATGACGCTGAGAGTGGATGATCCTCTATCGACACTCAATAGCCCTCGTAAGGTCGAGTACCACTCCCAATGACCAACTGTACTAGATCTGGGACAACCAAACCTATAAGTCTGGTATCAAAGAATAGAGCACTCATACAGGAAATCGTTTGTGTCTGAAGTCTAAGGACCAGATACACCTCTAGGACTACGGAATCGCTGTTTGACAATAAGGCATCATCAACCATCCAGCATTCCGTAAGCGGATCAATCAGTGAACTCATTCTCCAATGAGCACCTATACTGTATCCCTAGTGTCCCTACACAAGCAGCTATGAGACCAGCTGCATCCATTATATGGACGGGTATACAACACACCAGTCTGTCCGGTTATCACGATATCCCTCTCGAGTAACCTATGACCGGGATTATTTAGGATATGTGTTTAAAGGTGAATCGATCTAACTATCGTGATCTCATCACGATCCGATTCTCATTGCATAAATCCAAGGATATCACAATATATGTATGCATTAATATAAAGTGATATATGCCAAAATATAATAAGCAAAAAGATTCTATATTAAGTCACACGTGCCATCACTCACGTGATTAGCTTGCTGGGCACCTATGACT
The DNA here is from genome assembly GCA_900464855.2 of Musa schizocarpa. NCBI lineage: Eukaryota > Viridiplantae > Streptophyta > Magnoliopsida > Zingiberales > Musaceae > Musa > Musa schizocarpa. The sequence continues at coordinate 14,993,562 of LS990924.1, read as the reverse complement.
AGCAAAAGGGCCACCGGTCGTCGATACGCCGACCGTGACGTGCACAAAGGCAAGGGATGATGCACAAACAACGAGTGCGATCATACCAGCACTAATTTAGGCGTGCTTAGGCGAGAGTAGTACTAGGATGGGTGACCCCCTGGGAAGTCCTCGTGTTGCACTCCTCTTTGTGCCCCGAGCGACCAAAACCTCTCCTGTCGACCTCCGAGGCGATGGTTTTGGGCCTCTAAATTTTTCATGACCGCTACGCAATCAGTCTCGTGGGGCTTCGAGAGAGCTTTCCGGAATGGCGTCGCAATAGCAATTCTGAGTTCGTTCGAGAAAGTCCCGATGGTTTCGGCGCACACTTTTTTTTTTTTGGTAAGTAAAAGAAAATTGATTATGTGTAAAGTTTTTACAAATAGCTTTATCTATACAAGTCATAGACAAAGCCAAGTAACTCATGGAGTTCGAATGCGATAGTTATGACTACACATGCTGTAGACTATAACTCCTAATTATAATCAACATAGAAAATGTTTATCTAGATATATCAAAACTACCTGTGGGTACATAATTTGGCATCATTCTCAAGATCTTTAGCTAATAGAAAAATTAAATTTGATAAAAATATCTTTTTCTCTTTGGGTAAAGTGCTCCGTTTTGAGATCTTGCTCCATACAGGATCTTGAGTCTCTAATAATCTCTTTCAATAGCTGAGCATTGTTTGTGTGTTGACATACAAAGATTCTGTTACATCTCTCCTTCCACATCCACCAAATAGCGCATCTGAAAGTAACCTTCGCCAGTTGTGTGAGAGACCCTTTTCTTGAGAAACATTGCATGAGGTCGCCTAGTTCTTGGTGCAAGTTTGGTTGCGGCAGTCTATTGAGTTCAAATTGTTAGAGAATCTCCTTCCATATCCATTTTGTATAATCACAAGCAAAATAGAGATGGTCAACAATTTCTTCTTGTTGCATACAAAGGGAGCATTGGTTAACATGATAGATACCTCTTCTTTTCATATTATCTATTGTAGGTAGTTTATTGAGAAGGGCCTGCCATGTACATAAGGAATGTCTTTGTGATCCCGGTCGAACCCATGTCCAACTGCTTGGGACCCACTTGTTATTTCTTTGCCTAATTTGATTCCATGCGGATGTGGCACTAAATTTGCCATTGTCATGAGGCCACATAAGTATATCTAAAGAGTTGTTCCTGATTGGAATAACTATAATAGTCGGCCAAAGTGATAACATTTCGGGAGAAATAGGATTAGGGAGACACCAGGCACCGTTAGCAATGAACTCAGAAACCTTCCAATCTTTGGGAGCCCCAAGATCTTTTCGTATTCTGTCAACATATAATTGAAATATACTCTTCCAATTCACCCAAGGATCGTACCACATATTAGTACTAGTTCCAGAAGAGATTGCATAGGAAATGTGTTTGATTAGCCAATTCCTTGCCTTTAAAATTCCTTTCCAAGCTACAGAGTGGTATGTTCTTGTTGAAATTTCCTAGATTGATTCCTTTGAAAGATACCTAGCAGAAACCCAATGTGACCATAAGGAACATTTGTTTTGCAAAGGATCCCACAATTGCTGCACCAGACATGCTTGATTCCAATCTCTAGTATTTCTCGAGTTTAGCCCCCCTTCATCTTTCGGTTTGCAAATGCTATCCCAATTTACCATATGCATTGCCTTATCATTTGTGTGATTCCATAAGAAGTTCATTAATAACCGTTCAATATCTTGGAGAAGTCCAGCAGGCAGAAGAAATGCATTACACCAATATATAGAGTAGGAGTGCAATACCGAACGGATGAGTTCGAGTTGTCCTGCTTTTGATAGAAACCTATTTTTCCAAGAAGAAATTATATTCTTTATTTTTTCCAATATATACAGTTTCGGCGCACGCTTGTCGTGTCCGTTGCGCGGTCGGCCTCGTGGGCATCGGATAGATCCGGGAATGGCGTTTCCGAGATCGTTCAAGGGTTTCGTGGCGCGCAAGGGCCAACGGTCGTCGATACGCTGACCGTGACATGCACAAAGGTGAGGGACGACACACACAAAACGAGTGCGATCATACAAGCACTAAAGCACTAGATACCATCAGAACTCCAAAGTTAAGCGTGCTTGGGCGAGACTAGTACTAGGATGGGTGACCCCCTAGGAAGTCCTCGTGTTGCACTCCTTTTTGTGTCCCGAGCGACCAAAACCTCTCCCGTCGACCTCCGAGGCGATGGTTTTGGGCCTCGAAATTTTCCATGACCACTACGCAGTCAGTCTCGTCGGGCTCCGAGAGAGCTTTCCGGAATGGGGTCGCAATAGCGATTCCGAGTTCGTTCGAGTTTCTTCCGATGGTTTGGGCGCACGCTTGTCGTGTCCAATGCGTGGTCGGCCACGAGGGCATCGGATAGATCCGAGAATGCCGATTCCGAGATCGTTCGAGGGTTTTGGGGCGCGCAATGGTCACCGGTCATCGATACGCCGTCCGTGAAGTGCAGAAAGGTGAGGGACGACACACACAAATCGAGTGCGATCATACCAGCACTAAGTTAGGCGTGCTAGGGCGAGAGTAGTACTAGGATGGGTGACCCCCTGGGAAGTCCTCGTGTTGCACTCCTCTTTGTGCCCCGAGCGACCAAAACCTCTCTCGTCGACCTCCGAGGTGATGGTTTTGGGCCTCGAAATTTGCCGTGACCGCTACGCAATCAGTTTCGTGGAGCTCCGAGAGAGCTTTCTGGAATGGGATCACAATAGTGATTCTGAGTTCATTCGACAAAGTCCCGATGGTTTCGGCGCACGCTTGTCGTGTCCAGTGCGCGGTCGGCCTCGTGGGCATCGGATAGATCCGGGAACGGCGATTCCGAGATCGTTCGAGGGTTTCGGGGTGCGCAAGGTGTTGGGAAATCCTTGGGGGCGACATCATATGCGCAGCGGAAGAACAAGAAAAACAAAATCCCCGATTCCCAAAGAGATGTTCGTCGTCGTGCGAAGATTGGTACGTAAAAATCTGCGAAATATGAAACTACGTATAGAGTAGATTGTGTTACCTAGGGAGATCGTATATCCCTATTTCCTTACAGATCCTTAGGAGAGGGTGAAGGAGGTCAAGCGTCCTCCTCTCTAGCGGTGATCCACACAGCAGGGTTGCGACGACGCTCCTCAAAACTCCAGACCTACTCTGAGGTGGAGATGGAGAGGAGAATAGGAAAAAGCAAACAAAAGCTCTCTAGCCCATGGGGCTCTGAGTCCCTCCTATTTATAGAGGTCCCCTATCAAACCCTAATGGGTCCTCCCCTAGTGGGTATTGGATCTGCATCCAATAAGACAAGGGCTCCGTCGGATATCTCAAATCCGAACCTCTATTCATCACAATGCCTATCATATGTGTGTGACCCTCTTGGCCCAATATCGAGCTGGCCGTGAGTCATACCTGTCAGAATTCCTTCTAACTCAGTGAATTATTATCTCTGTAATAATTCACTCGACTCATCGACTACGGACGTACTAGGCCACTACGCCGTAGTCCCCAGACAATACAGGGGAATCTAATCCATTGGACCTGTCTGTCCTCAGTTACCGTGTACCTATAGTCCCTCATCCATCTAATATACTAGAGACCGTATATCGAGCATGGTGTTGTCAGACCCACACAGTTTCTACTCGAGTCTCGCTCTAATCGGATTCTCCCAGAGGACTCTTTCTCTCTCAACCCGAATAACCCTGGCCAGGGATTTGTCTGAGCAAGAACATATGAGATATTCCTCTCATGACGCCGAGAGTGGATGATCCTCTATCGACACTCAATAGCCCTCGTAAGGTCAACTTGTTGGGAAATCATGGGGGCGACATCATATGCGTAGCGGAAGAACAAGAAAACAAAAATCCCCGATTCCCAAAAAGATGTTCGTCGTCGTGCGAAGATTGGTGCTCAAAATCCGCAAAACACAAAACTACGTATAGAGATTGTGTTACCTAGGGAGATCGTATATCCCTGTTTCCTTGCAAATCCCTAGAAGAGGGTGAAGGAGGTCATGTTGAATCTCGGATTTTGATGATAAAATCAATTGATGGGTTATTTGATCTAATCCATATTATTGAGTTAAGTGTGCAGGATTAACTACGATAAACAGAAAACACAAAGCAAGTATACCGGAGTCGAGTTCGATGAACGTTTAAGAGTCCGAAGAATCGTCGGAGATGCTGCCGGAACCAACCGAGAAGAAATCGGGAACCTGTTGGAAGTTCGCCGAAGAGATTGTCGGAGGTTCGCAGAGATCACCGAGAAGTCTCAGCTACTCATTAAAGTCATCACAAGTTCGGGAGCGTGCTTGGACCCCGTCGAAGGAAGTTCGTCGGAAAGCTCGCCGGAACAAGACTTGACGTTCGCGGTTAATAAATTGCTTAGGATGTGTTTTGTTATGTAGTTCACTTGTAATTAGGATTAGGATTAAGAAGATAATCCTATATCATGGTTAGGGGCCAAAGTCAGATTTGGTTTGGGCTAAAAGTAAGCCAAACCAAGTGAACCGGAGGGCCAGGCAGTGGCACCGCTTGGGCTGGGCGGTGGCACCGCCCAACACCCGAGCGCTGGGCGGTGGCACCGCCAGCATCGGGAACCCAAAGAGAATTTGAATTTTGGAGCCGAAATTTGAATCCTCTTGAGGCCTATAAATACCCCTCAAATCTCAGCTGAGATTATAACTTTTTTAGCAGCAAGAGTTTGAGAGAAAGGTCTTAGAAAAGTGTTAGCTTGTCTTCTTTTCAATTTGCTAGTGTTCACCTCATCACTTCTCGAAAATCTGTAAGAGAGTGAACCGCTTGTAAAGAGTTGTAAGAGGGGTATTTACCCTTCCATTTCAAGAGACTTGCTAGTGGAAGGTGGGAGCCTCATCGAAGAGGGGCCTCATGAAGTGGAGTAGGTCATTTGACCGAACCACTCTAAAATCGGCGTGATCCTTGGTTTGCATTTCATTATTGCTATTTACATTATTGCAAACCTTCTTATATGCTTTAGTTCCTTATTACTTTTGCTGCACATATTTAAGAATATGCTTTCAAGATTAAGCTTGTCAAGTTCCGCTCTTATCATACGAAAGATTTTTTAAAAACCGAAGTTTTAATCCGCTGCACTAATTCACCCCCCCCTCTTAGTGCTGCTCCGATCCTAACAGGTCAAACGTCCTCCTCTCTAGCGGTGATCCACATAGTAGGGTTGCGACGACCCTCCTCAAAAACTCCAGGCCTCTGAGGTGGAGAGGGAGAGGAGAATAGGAAGGGCAAGCAAAGACTCTAGCCTATGAGGCTGTAAATCCCTCCTATTTATAGAGATCCCGTGTCAAACCCTAATGGGTCCTTCCCTGGTGGGTATTGGATCTACATCCAATAAGACAAGGGCTCCGTTGGATATCTCATATCCGAACCTCTACTCATCGCAATGCCTACCATATGTGTGTGACCCTCTAGGCCCAATATCGAGTTGGCCGTGAGTCATACCTGTCAGAACTATTATCTCTGTAATAATTCACTCGACCCATCGACTACGGACGTACTAGGCCACTACGCCGTAGTCCCCAGACGATACAAGGGAATCCAATCCATTGGACATGTCTATCCTCAGTTACCATGTACCTATAGTCCTTCATCCATCTAATATCCCAGGGACCGTATATCGAGCATGGTGTTGTCAGACCCATACGGTTTCTACTCGAGTCTCGCTCTAATCGGATTCTCTAGGAGAACTCTTTCTCTCTCAACCCGAATGACCCTGGCCAGGGATTTGTCTGAGCAAGAACACATGGGATATTCCTCTCATGACGTCGAGAGTGGATGATCCTCTATCGACACTCAATAGCCCTCGTAAGGTCGACTACCACTCCCAATGACCAGTTGTACTAGATGCGGGAAAGCCAAACCTATAAGTTTGGTATCAAAGAGTGGAGCACTCATACAGGACATCCTTGGTGTCTCAAGTCTAAGGACCGGATACACCACTAGGACTCTACGGAATCGCTGTCGACAATAAGGCATCATCAACCATCCAAAGATTCCGTGGCGGGATCAATCAGTGAACTCATTCTCCAATGAGCACCTGTATCTTGTATCCCTAGTGTCCCTACACGAGCAGCTTATGAGACCATCATATGGATCGGGTATACAAAGACACCCGGTCTATCCGGTTATCACGATGTCCCTCTCGAGTAACCTATGACCGGGATTATTTAGGATATGTGTTTAAAGGTGAATCGATCTCATTATCGTGATCTCATCACGATCCGATTCCCATTGCACAAATCCAAGGACATCACAATATATATATGCATTTATGCAATAGTTATAAAGTGATATACGCCAAAATATAATAAGCAAAAAGATTCTGTATCAAGTCACACGTGCCATCACTCCGCGTGATTGGCTTGGCACACCTATGACTAGCAATCTCCCACTTGACCTAAAGCCAATCACCTATATGTCTGATCCCCATCAGACTCCTGTGACGCTCAAAGACAATCTGAGACAACGGCTTTGTCAGTGGATCTGCAATGTTATCTTCGGATGGAACTCTTTCCACTACTACATCTCCTTGGGTCACGATCTCTCTGATAAGGTGGAACCTCCTCAGAACATGCTTAGATTTCTGATGAGACCTAGGTTCCTTTATTTGAGTAATCACCCCATAGTTGTCGCAATATAAGGAAGTCAACTTGTCGCTATCTGTATCGACTCCCAAATCTGTGATGAACTTCTTCACCCAGACTCCCTCCTTTGCTGCATCTGATACAGCAATGTACTCCGCCTCTCGTGGTCGTCGAGTCGGCAGATGGTATCTTGCTTGGAACTCTTCCAAAGACCTGCTTGCTCCTCCATTCAAGGTGTACACATACCCTGAATTTAACTTGCTATCATCGACATCACACGAAAACTTGAGTCGATTGTAGCCTTCAACCTTAAGGCTATTACCTCCATATACTAGTAAAAGATCCTTAGTCCTTCTCAAGTACTTAAGGATACACTTTCTTGCTTTCGGTCTTTAAAGCTTGGATCCACGATACACACCGTGACACTTTCGATATCGCTATATCGGGCCCAATTACATAGCATGGCATACATGATAGACCCTATTGCTGAGGCATAAGGTATCATATCCATGTTTGCCCTTTCTTCTAGAGTCTTTTGGGACATACTCGTAGAAAGCGTCATCCCATGTCTCATCGGTATGAGACCTCTCTTGGAATTTTCCATGCCAAACCTTTTGACAATAGTTTCTATGTACCTGGACTGGGACAAGCCAAGCATCCTCTTGGATCTATCTCTATAGATTCTAATCCCCAAGATATAAGATGCTTCCCCTAAGTCCTTCATGGAGAAATGTCTTTTTTTTTGGTAAGTAAAAGTAAATTGATTATGTGTAAAGTTTCTACAAATAGCTTTATCTATACAAGTCATAGACAAAGCCATGTAACTCATAGAGTGCGAATGCGATAGTTATGACTACACATGTTGTAGACTATAACTCCTAATTATAATCAAAATAGAAAATGTTTATCCAGATATATCAAAATTTGGCATCATTCCCAAGATCTTTAGCTAATAGCAAAATTAAAATTGATAAAAATATATTTTTCTCTTTGGGTAAAGTGCTCCGTTTTTGAGATCTTGCTCCATACAGGATCTTGAGTCTCTAATAATCTCTTTCAATAGCTGTGCATTGTTTGTGTGTTGACATTTAAAGATTACTGTTACATCTCTCCTTCCACATCCACCAAATAGCGCATCCTAAAGTAACCTTTGCCAGTTGTGTGAGAGGCCCTTTTCTTGAGAAACATTGCATGAGTTCGCCTAGTTCTTGGTGCAAGTTTGGTTCTGGCAGTCTATTGAGTTCAAATCGTTGAGAATCTCCTTCCATATCCATTTTTATAATAATCAACAAAATAAAGGTGGTCAACAGTTTCTTCTTGTTGCATACAAAGGGAGCATCGGTTAACATGATAGATACCTCTTCTTTTCATATTGTCTATTGTAGGTAGTTTATTGAGAAGGGCCTGCCATGTACATAAGGAATGTCTTTGTGATCCCTACGATCCCATGTCCAACTGCTTGGGACCCACTTGTTATTTCTTTGCCTAATTTGATTCCATGCAGATGTGGCACTAAATTTGCCATTGTCATGAGGCCAAATAAGTTTATCCAGAGAGTTATTCGTGATTGGAATAACTATAATAGTCGACCAAAGTGATAACATTTCGGAGAAATAGGATTAGGGAGACACCGGTACTTTCCAATCTTTTGGAGCCCCGAGATCTTTTAAATGATTCTGTCACCATATAATTGAAATATACTCTTCCCATTCACCCAAGGATCGTACCACATATTAGTACTAGTTCGGAAGAGATTGCATAGGAAATGTGTTTGATTAGCCAATTCCTTGCCTTTAAAATTCCTTTCCAAGCTGCAGAGATATGTTCTTGTTGAAATTTCCCAGTTGATTCTTTTGAAAGATACCTAGCAGAAAAACCCAATGTGACCATAAGGAACATTTGTTTTTTAAAAAGATCCCACAATTGCTTGCACCGGACATGCTTGATTCCAATCTCTAGTATTTCTCAAGTTTAGACCCCCTTCATCTTTTCTCGGTTTGCAAATGCTATCCCAATTTACCATATGCATTGCCTTATCATTTGTGTCATTCAGGAAAAGTTCATTAATAACCGTTCAATATCTTGGAGAAGTCCAAAGTTAGAAGAAATGCATTACACCAATATATAGAGTAGGAGTGCAATACCGAAAACGGATGAGTTCGAAATTCGATCCCTTTTTGATAGAAATCTATTTTTCAAGAAGAAATTCTATTCTTTATTTTTTTTTGCAAGATAAATAAGATCGTGATGGGTTTTGTGAATGCACATGGATATGAGCGGGAGACCCAAATAAGGAACTGCAAGCTTCCCTCACTAACCCCCAAAGTTTGTGCAATAAAGACATTATCCTCAACGTAAGGGCTCATATATACTTTACTTTTCGTATGATTTAACTGAAGTCCAGAAACCATACCAAAGTCGTTCATAATAGTAGCCGGGTTCTTTCTTGAAGTTGGTTCATTTTGGAGAAAGATAAGTAAGTCATCTGCAAATGTTATATGTGATATATGAACGAACCAACAATGGGTACCTTAATGCTGCCATTTAAGACTGCGTGTTCCAACATACAACTAAGTCCTTCCATCGCAATAGTAAAAAAATATCTGGGAGAGAGTGGATCACCTTGTCGGATGCCATTCGTGCTCCCAAAAAAAAACCAATTGGTGAGCCATTAAAGAGTATCGAAAACTTTGGAGTTTCGAGGCAAGATTGAATCCAATTAACCCATTCTTTGGGGAAGTTCATATCGAGGAGCATCTTATAGATAAACTTCCTATTAACTGAATCGAAGGCTTTCCGTAAATCAGCTTTAAGACATATTTTTTGTCCCTCTTGCTTTTGAATGCAAATCTTTGACCAAGTCATTAGCAAGCAAAATGTTATGATGTATACTTCTCCCTTTGATGAAAGCAGCTTGGTTTGGGCTAATGATCTTGTGTATTACCTTTTTGCATTCTATTTGCCAATACTTTGGAGATGATCTTGTAAATAAAGTTGCATAATGATATGGGTTCGATAGTTCTCTAGTGAATCAGCCCCTGCATTCTTCGAATTAAGGAAATAAAAGTGCAATTCATCTCTCTAAGAATATGACCTGAAGAGAAAAAATGTTGGCAAGCCTTGATCACATCATTTCCAATAATTGACCAAGCAGGTTTGGTAAAATTCAGCTTGGAAATCCATCTGGACTGGGCTTTTGTGCTTTGGTTACTTAAAGACAACACATACAATTTAATCATCTGTAATTGGGGCATTGAGGATTGAAATAGCTTCCAATCAAGTTTTCTAGTCGGCTCCACATGAATGTTATTAGGTTTCCCAGCTTGAATGAGTAAGGAATAAAAAAATTGCTCTGTGTGTGCTTTAACCTCATCCAACTTCTCAATAAGATTATCATCTTTGTCTCTGCATTTGCTGATATGGTTAATAGCCCTTCGAGTAGCAATTGAAGCATAAAAAATTTTGTATTGGAATCCCCTAAGCGTGAGCCAATGTTGTCGAGACTTCTGCTTTGCAAAACTTTCCTCCTGTTTTAAGGCATGTATGAAGTTATTTCTGGCCTTCCTCTTTGTAGATAATATTTTCATCATTTGGTTGAAGTTGCAGCTCATGTTGCAAAGACATTAGTTCCTTTCTGCAAAGTTGAACTCACGGTGTTAATATTGCCAAAGGTATTTGTATTCCACTCCTTTAGTGCTTGCTTTACAGGCTTTGAGCTTTTGACATAAGATATAAGGGGGGGATCCATGCACATTAACATTCCAAGCAGATCGATAACATCAAGAAATTGAGGATGAGTACTCCACATGTTAAAGAATCTAAACGGTTTCTTGCCTCTTGGTGTCGCTTTTTTCTTTCTGCGTGTATATACATTAAAGAATGGTCGAAAAACAAAGGAGCACCATACTCAAGAAGTGAATCTGGGTAAACTGTTAACCATTCATGATTAATCAAACACCTATCAAGTCGAGCCATTATTTTTTTACATTAGCAAGCACCTTGATTACTCCGGAGAGCCAATTACCCATAGATTTCATATCAAACAATGCTACTGATGTCAATGTATTCATTGAACTTTTGAAGCCGGCTTTCTTCAAAGTTGTCTACCACCCTGTTTTTCATTTGTGTACCGAACAGTATTAAAGTCTCCAAGAACAATCCAAGGTACATTGAGACAGCCCATTTACAATATTAGTCGGTCGGACCAAAGAGTATTTCTTTCTTGCATCTTGTTTGAAGCATATATACCGATGAAATTGAATTGACACCATTCTTTTTTATCCTCTACCTTATGATGAATGAATTGATCAGTAGCAGAAATAAACCAAGCATTAATAGAGTTAGGATGCCATAAGACCCATATTCTACCAAAAGTGTCATTTGAATCATTGGTAAACAGTTCTGCGTCCGGCCATATTAAATTCTTTTGAGCTTGAACGCGATTGTTTAATTTTTGTTTCCACTAGAATAACAATATCACATCGCGGCGGACTTGATTATTCTATTGAGCTCCCGACATTTCTCCGGCTTATTAAGTCCATGAACATTCCAAAGATGTTATCTTCATTAGTAAAAGATAGTAAGGTATTCATCCTACGACTTTGGATGGATTGTACCATCCTTTTTCTTATCTTTCGGTTTTGTATTTTCCTCCCTTTAATATCCTTACCTTTTTATGGCTTTATTCCTATATTTATCCACTTCATCTACAGCTTGCAGATTTTTAAACTTTAAAATACCTTGAGTCATGTGGTCTTGATTGGCGGGGTTTGTTGAAGCTTCGATAAGATTGTTGCATCACAATATCTGGATAGTACTTGTTGGAGCAAATCGGCTAGAGAGGTTTGTTGGAGCATGACTTTGTTGAGACAGAATATCCTTGTTGGCAATGTTTGTTGTGGCCTGAGTTTGTTGAGGAATAATATCCTTGCTAGCGAGATTTGCTTGGACCTGAGTTAGTTGAGCTAGTGTGGATGGATCCGATGATATTGGAAGAGATGAAGTTCCCGACTTATGTTTCTCCTGTCCACTAGTACCATGGGAAACCTCTTTGTGGAAGGCTCGACATTATAGGTACAGATAAAGTTTTGGAATTGTCCTTCTGTCCATGGTGCTTTCCTTTGCGTGTCGGAATGCTCAATAGTTTTGCTACCATCGGTGCTGCTGCCATTAGAGAAGAATCACTTTGTTCTTGAGGGGCTTGGCGTGGTCGATAGACCTTTGTGGTTGGATTTGGGGTTTCTTGACAAGCTCCATTTGGATGACCAAAAGATAAACAACGGCCGACATCATTGTGGCTTCGAGGAATATGAGACATGTACCTTCCGAGTGTTCCCGTCAAGATCACGATAGAAAACCTCATTAGGAAGATCTTCATCGAAGAAACCAGCACACATGCTCGTGCAAATGCTAATCTCGTCCTCGAGCTGCTGTTGCTTTGTCGATGTAGAGTGGTTGTCCCAGTGCTGCATAACTTTGCAATAAAACGCGTCGACTCCAAAGATGTAGAGGCAGTCCTTGAAAGGATACCCATAATGGAATAGACTGTAGGCTATCTAACTCCAAACGGACATCGAGAGACCAACGTCGTAGAATCATTGGATGACCAAGGATAGTCCAGAATCCTTCGAGGATTCACCGCTGCAAATCTTCTTGGTATATAGCTTGCAAACAAATAATCCGTTCTCCAAAGATATGAAGATCAAATGACGATATTCCCCATCGAAGTTTAGATAAATGAGGATAGTGGGAAATAAGATGTTTTGAGACCTACCACATAGCCAACAATCGCCATAGACCATGTCTCAATAAGCTCTGCTGAATCAACATCTCGTATACAGCAATCTTCTTATCAGCTGAACTTCGGAGTAAAGAATTCCAAGCTTAGATCTGGACTTCCAACCGAGCCTTGAAGAGGCTAGTCAAGGCCGAGGATCGCTGGAAATGAGAGCAGGCTGTCGCGATCTAGAGCGACCACTTCGATCTTTGGTTGGTCGAAGGAGTTTCTCTCGGAAAAGATATGTTGGAAGAGCAACTTGGGGGTAGCGGTAGGGAGCCTTGCCATCGTTTCAACCCTCTACGCCACCATCGCCAGCCCCTAGGGGCCATCGGCTGCCATGTTTGATCCCTCACGGTGGCCGCTTCTGAAAACGACGCCATTGGGAAAAAGCCACCGCTGCAGTATATTAGATCGCCGCTATGGTACTGTCACCCTAGGGATTTATGGTTGCGACTCTGATGATCGTCGCCCTTGGGGAGAAGCCGACGCTTCTGGAGATCTGGTCGCTGCTACAGTGTCGTCGCCGCCTTCTGATTACTATCGTCCTTGGGAGATCTGATCACCTCTACGCTGTCGCCGCCCCTTCGCGTGGGAGAAAGCCGACGCTGCGGGAGTTAGATCGCCTTAGGGAGATATGGTTGTCGCTACAGTACCGTCGCCCTAGATCTGGGCCGCCGCCGCTACAGTAGCGTCGCCCTTGGGAGATCTGATCACCGCTACAGTGCCATCGCCCTTCGCCCGTGGGAGAAAGCCAACGATGCAGGAGTCAGATCGTCCTAGGGAGATCTGGTCGCCGCTATTCATGCCAACGATACTGTGGATAGCATTCCTTTGTCATTCCCAATGATGAGGATGTCATCCACATATAATACCAAAAAGGTGATAGCGCTCCCACTTACCTTTCTGTATACACAAGGCTCATCTTCGTTCTTAACGAAGTCATAAGATCTGATTGTCTCATCAAATCTTATGTTCCAACTTCGGGAAGCTTGCTTTAGTCCATAAATGGATCTAAGCAACCTACACACCTTATCTGGGCAGTTCTTGGACACGAATCCCTCAGGTTGCATCATATACACCTCCTCATCGAGGTTCCCGTTGAGGAATGCAGTTTTTACATCCATCTGTCAGATCTCATAATCATAGTGTGCTGCAATAGCCAATAGAATTCTGATGGATTTTAGCATTGCTACGGGTGAGAAAGTTTCGTCGTAGTCAACACCTTGCCTTTGACGATACCCCTTAGCCACTAGCCTTGCTTTATAGGTCTCTACCTTTCCATCTACTCCGATTTTTTTCTTAAAGATCCACTTGCAACCGATGGGTACAATACCTTCAGGCACATCAACTAGGTTCCAAACCTTATTGGAGTACATAGAATCCATCTCAGAATTCATGGCTTCTTTCCACTTCCCGGAGTCTATACTCATAATAGCCTCCTCGTAGGTCTGAGGATCAATATCCTCTACATCCTCTGCTCTAATATGTCCCACATATCTCTCAGGAGGATGGGATACTCTATCAGACCAGCGTAAAGTTGATACTTGTGTATTAGGTACCTGAACAGACTCGGGCTGTAAAGTGGTGGTTGAGCTTGGTTCTCCAACCTCGCTCAATTCTATCATTCTCCCACTGTCTCCGTCAAGAATGTGTTCCTTCTCAAGGAACACTGCTCTCTTAGCTACAAAGACCTTTTGGTCCTCGAGATGATAGAAATAATACCCACAAGTTGCCTTGGGGTATCCCACAAATTTGCATCGCTCTGTCCTTGATTCTAACTTATCGGGGTTGTGTCTTCTAACATGGGCAGGGCAGCCCCAGATCTTAACAACCTTAAGATTGTTGAATCTCGGATTTTGATGATGAAGTCAGTTGTCATTTGTTGTCTAATCTATGTGGTGAGATAAGTGTGCAGGATTAACTACGATGAAAGTTAGACAAGCAGCAGGAGTTGCGCCGGAGTCAAGATCATGATCACGTTGGGAGTTCGAGGGTTCGACGGAAGTTCGGACGGTCGTCGGAGGTTCTGCGAGAACAGATCCGAGAAGTCCAGAAGCTTGCCAAGCGAAGCTCGTCGGAACTCGCCAAGTGGATCGTCGCAAAGTCCAGGAGTTTGCGGAAGTCCATGAAAGAATCACCGAGGGTTCATCGGATGATCGACGGAAGTTCGCCGAAACTTCGCCGGAAGAAGTGATTGACGATCGGAGCAAAGCTGCAGAAATTGTCTTAGATTTAATCGTAGTTAGCACGTTGATTAAGTTGGAAAATGGGAGGTGATCCCATTAGCTTAATCTTGGGGCAATTGGGCCCTGAAAAAGATTGAAATCGGGTCGAATGGAGCTAACCATTCGGACCCTGATTGCACCGGTGATTGCAACCGCCCTAGGCCAGAGGTGCAACCGCTTGGGCTATGTCTCCCAGCGAGACTGGCGGTGCAACCGCCCCAGCCAGACATGCAACCGCCCGAGCTCAGTCTTGAGCTAGGCTCAGGCGGTGCAACCTCCCCGACAGAGAGGTAGCACCGCCGAAGCTCGGTCTTGAAGCTCAGGCAGAGGTGCAACCGCCTCGGTCGAGGGGTGGCACCGCCTGGGGCTCGATCTCGAGCCAGGTTCGGGCGGTGCAACCGCCCCTGACAGAGAGGAGCAACCGCCTGGGCTTAGTCTCCGAGCTCTGCCAGGCGGTGCAACCTCTCCAATTAGGAGGTGCAACCGCTTGATCCCGGAATTCTGGGATTTGATCGTTTTGAGCTCCAAATTTGAACTGGGTTGGGGCCTATAAATACCCAACCCATTCAGCATAGAAAAGATACAGATCCACACCAAATTCTTGATCTTTTCTGTGATTCTAAGAGCTCAAATTTGTGTAAAGTCCAAACGTTCTCCTCTTTCTGTTCTTCAAGTCTTGAGTTGTAAAGAGAGGAGAGAAAGGATCTGTAAGGGTTGTCTCCTGAGCCCGTCAAAAGGAGTGAAACTGTAAAAGGGCAGTTGGTCTTCGCCCATTGAAGAAAGGCAGCTAGTTGACGTCGGTGACCTCGTCGGAGGAGGAAGCCAAAAGTGGAGTAGGTCAAGACTGACCGAACCACTCTAAATCTCTGGTTTGCTTTTACTTTGAGCACTTTATCATTACTGCAAACCTCCTACATAGCTACTGCCCTCTGCGCTTTCACGAACAAGTCTCTAAGTTCTGATCTTTCCGAATCTGCATTCAGACGTAAATCGGTGTTTTCGTACGATCTTTACACTGCAGTTTACGCTTACGTTTTGATTCCATTTATAACTGCAAATTGCTTTCTGCGTATTCATAAAACGCTTTTCAAAGTTCAAAACTGCATTTAGACGTAAACTGTGTTTAGACGCAAAACTGTGTTTAGACGTAAAACTACGTTTAGACGTAAAACTGCGTTTAGACGTAAAACTGCACTTAGACGTAAATCTGCGTTTAAACGTAAATCTGCGTTTAGATGTAAAACTGTGTTTAGACGCAAAACTGCGTTTAGACGTAAAACTGCACTTAGACGTAAATCTGCACTTAGACGTAAAACTGCGTTTAGACGCAAACTGCGCTCAGACGCAAACTGCGCTTAAACGCAAACTGTGTTTAGACGCAAACTGTGTTTAGACGCAAACTGCGCTTAGACGCAAACTGTGTTTAGACGCAAACTGTGTTTAGACGCAAACTGCGCTTAGACGCAATCTGTGCTTAGACGCAAACTGCGCTTAAATGCAAACTGCGCTTAGACGCAATCTGCATTTAGACGCAAACTGCATTTAGACGCAAACTGCGTAAACTACACTTAGATACAAACTGTGAATCGGCTTTTACATCGAAATCATTTTTATCGGACGAACGCAGCTTTCATTTTTAAATCGCTGAAAGATTTCCGCTGCACTAATTCACCCCCCCCCCCTCTTAGTGCTCTCGATCCTGACAATTGGTATCAGAGCAAGGTTAACTCTCTAACGGATTAAAACCCAAGAGAGATGGCATACGTCGGAAACCAAGAGGGGCATTCTATTACACGTCCACCCATGTTCAGTGGGACGGACTACACCTACTGGAAGACCCGAATTAGGATCTTTCTCATCTCTATGGATTTTGAACTGTAGAACCTTGTTGAAAACGGATTTTCAAAGTCTTCTCTTCCAATGATCGATTGGAATGAATTGGAAAAGAAGGCTTTCGCTCTTAATGCAAAGGCTATGAATGCCTTATTTTGCGCACTTGATAAAAACGAGTTTAATCGTGTTTCAACTTGCGAAACTGCATTTGATATTTGGCACACACTTGAAGTGACCCACGAGGGCACAAGTAGAGTGAAAGAGTCAAAAATCAATCTGTTGCTGCATTCTTTTGAACTTTTCCGAATGAAACCGAGTGAAACCATTGGCGACATGTTTACCCGTTTCACGGATATCGTCAACGGTCTAAAAGGACTCCGAAAAAGTTTTTCGGATTTTGAACTCGTAAATAAGATACTAAGATCCCTTCCTAAAAGTTGGGATCCTAAAGTCACTGCTATTCAAGAGGCAAAAGATCTGCGCAACTTCCCTCTTGAAGAACTAATTGGGTCATTAATGACCTATGAGATGACTTGCAAAGCTCATGAAGAGCAAGAAGACATCCTTCCAAAGAACATGAAGGATATGACACTTAAAACTTCTGAATGCCACTTGAGAGAAAACTCAAGTGATGAGGACTGTGATGATGACTTGGCACTTTTAACAAGAAAGTTTAAAAAATTCTTCAAAAGAAACAAGTTTAAGAATGATGCGAAAAATAAACTTGAACCCAAGAAGGACCAAGTGATCTGCTATGAATGTAAAAAGCCAGGACACTACAAGAGTGATTGTCCCCAAGTCAAAAGAAGAACATCAAAGAAGAAGGCTCTTCAAGCAACATGGGATGACTCAAGCGCATCTGAAGAAGAGGAGTCCAACACCGAGCAAGTTGCTCATTACGCCTTAATGGCCATCGGAGAGGAGGTAACGAATTTATTAGATGCTGATTTATCTTTCGATGAATTATTAAATGCCTTCCATGACTTATTTGATGAATGCAAGATTTTTTGGTAAGTAAAAGTAAATTGATTATGTGTAAAGTTTCTACAAATAGCTTTATCTATACAAGTCATAGACAAAGCCATGTAACTCATAGAGTGCGAATGCGATAGTTATGACTACACATGTTGTAGACTATAACTCCTAATTATAATCAAAATAGAAAATGTTTATCCAGATATATCAAAATTTGGCATCATTCCCAAGATCTTTAGCTAATAGCAAAATTAAAATTGATAAAAATATATTTTTCTCTTTGGGTAAAGTGCTCCGTTTTGAGATCTTGCTCCATACAGGATCTTGAGTCTATAATAATCTCTTTCAATAGCTGAGCATTGTTTGTGTGTTGACATTTAAAGATTCTCATTTATCTCTCCTTCCACATCCACCAAATAGCGCATCTGAAAAGTAACTTTTGCCAGCCAGTGTGAGAGGACCTTTTCTTGAGAAACATTGCATGAGTTAAGCCTAGTTCTTGGTGCAAGTTTGGTTACTGGCAGTCTATTGAGTTCAAATCGCTGGAGAATCTCCTTCCATATCCATTTTGTATAATCACAAGCAAAATAAAGGTGGTCAACAGTTTTCTTCTTGTTGCATACAAAGGGAGCATCGGTTAACATGATAGATATCTCTTCTTTTCATATTGTCTATTGTAGGTAGTTTATTGAGAAGGGCCTGCCATGTACATAAGGAATGTCTTTGTGATCCCGGTCGATCCATGTCCAACTGCTTGGGACCCACTTGTTATTTCTTTGCCTAATTTGATTCCATGCAGATGTGGCACTAAATTTGCCATTGTCATGAGGCCAAATAAGTTTATCCAAGAGTTGTTCGTGATTGGAATAGCTATAATAGTCGGCCAAAGTGATAACATTTCGGGGAAATAGGATTAGGGAGACACCAGTGTGCCGTTAGCAATGAACTCGAAAACCTTCCAATCTTTGGGAGCCCCGAGATCTTTTCAGATTCTGCCACCATATAATTGAAATATACTCTTCCCATTCACCCAAGGATCGTACCACATATTAGTACTAGTTCGGAAGAGATTGCATAGGAAATGTGTTTGATTAGCCAATTCCTTGCCTTTAAAATTCCTTTCAAGCTGCAGAGTGGTATGTTCTTGTTGAAATTTCCCAGATTGATTCTTTTGAAAGATACCTAGCAGAAAACCCAAAGTGACCATAAGGAACATTTGTTTTGCAAAAGATCCCACAATTGCTGCACTGACATGCTTGATTCCAATCTCTAGTATTTCTCAAGTTTAGCCCCCCTTCATCTTTGGTTTACAAATGCTATCCCAATTTACCATATGCATTGCCTTATCATTTGTGCCATTCCGGAAAGAAGTTCATTAATAACCGTTCAATATCTTGGAGAAGTCCAGCAATTATAAAGAAATGCATTACACCAATATATAGAGTAGGAGTGCAATACCGAACGGATGAGTTCGAAATCGCCCTGCTTTTGATAGAAACCTATTTTTCCAAGAAGAAATTCTATTCTTTATTTTTTTTGCAAGATAGGCCGACAAAGGGTTTTGTGAATGCCTGTGGATATGAGCGGGAGACCCAAATAAGGAACCGGCAAGCTTCCCTCACTAACCCCCCAAAGTTTGTGCAATAAAGACATTTTCCTCAACGTAAGGGCTCATATATACTTTTTACTTTTCGCATGATTTAATCAAGTCCAGAAACCATACCAAAGTCATTCAAAATAGTAGCCAGGTTTTTTTTTGAAGTTGGTTCATTTTGGAGAAAGATAAGTAAGTCATCTGCAAATGTTATATGTGATATATGAATAGAACCAAAGAATGGGTACCTTAATGCTGCCATTTAAGACTGCGTGTTCCAAAATACAGCTAAGTCCTTCCATCGCAATAGTAAAAGATACTGGAGAGAGTGGATCACCTTGTCGGATGCCATTCGTGCTCCCAAAAAAAACCAATTGGTGAGCCATTAAAAGAGTATCGAAAACTTTGGAGTTTCCAGGCAAGATTGAATCAAATTAACCCATTCTTTGTGGGAAGTTCATATCGAGGAGCATCTTATAGATAAACTTCCTATTAACTGAATCAAGGCTTTTCGTAAATCAGCTTTAAAACATATTTTTGTCCCTCTTGCTTTTGAATGCAAATCTTTGACCAAGTCATTAGCAAGCAAAATGTTATGATGTATACTTCTCCCTTTGATGAAAGCAGCTTGGTTTGGGCTAATGATCTTGTGTATTACCTTTTGCATTCTATTTGCCAATACTTTGGAGATGATCTTGTAAATAAAGTTGCATAATGATATGGGTCGATAGTTCTCTAGTGAATCAGCCCCCATTCTTCGAATTAAGGAAATAAAAGTGCAATTCATCTCTAAGAATAAGAATATGACCAAGAGAAAAAAAAATGTTGGCAAGCCTTGATCACATCATTTCCAATAATAGACCAAGCGGTTTGGTAAAATTCAGCTAGAAATCCATCTGGACCTGGGCTTTTGTGCTTTGGTGACTTAAAGACAACACATACAATTTAAATCATCCGTAATTGGGGCATTGAGGATTGAAATAGCTTCTAATCAAGTTTTCTAGTCGGCTCCACATGAATGTTATTAGGTTTCCCAAATTGATTGAATAAGGAATAAAAAAATTGCTCTGTGTGTGCTTTAACCTCATCCAACTTCTCAATAAGATTATCATCTTTGTCTCTCAGTATTTGTCGACACGGTTAATAGCCCTTCGAGTAGCAATTGAAGCATAGAAAAATTTTGTATTGGAATCCCCTAGCGTAAGCCAATGTTGTCGAGACTTCTTTTTTGCAAAACTTTCCTCCCGTTTTAAGGCTTGCATGAAGTTATTTCGGCTTCCGCCTCTTTGTAGATAATATTTTCATCATTTGGCTGAAGTTGCAGCTCATGTTGCATAGACATTAGTTCCTTTCTCGCAAAGTTGAACTCGTGTTAATATTGCCAAAGGTATTTGTATTCCACTCCTTTAGTCTTTGCTTCTACGGCTTTGAGCTTTTGACATAAGATGTAAGGGGGGGGGGATCCATGCACATTAACATTCCAAGCGGATCCGATAACATCAAGAAATTGAGGATGAGTACTCCACATGTTAAAGAATCTAAATGGTTTCTTGCCTCTTAGTGTCACTTTTTTTTTTACTGCGTGTATATACATTAAAGAATGGTCGAAAAACAAAGCACACCATACTCAAGAAGTGAATCTGGGTAAACTGTTAACCATTCATGATTAATCAAACACCTATCAAGTCGAGCCATTATTTTTCTGTTAGCAGCACCTTGATTACTCCGGAGAGCCAATTACCCACAGATTTCATATCAAACAATGCTGCAGTGTCAATGTAATCATTGAACTTTTGATGTTTGGCTTTCAAAGTTGTCTACCACCCTGTTTTTTTTCATTTGTGTACCCGAAACAGTATTAAAGTCTCCAAGAACAATCCAAGGTACATTGAGACAGCCATTTACAATATTAGTCGGTCGGACCAAAGAGTATTTCTTTCTTGCATCTTGTTTAAGCATATATACCGGTGAAATTGAATTGACAACCATTCTTTTTATCCTCTACCTTAAGATGAATGAATTGATCATGGCAGAAAATAAACCAAGCATTAATAGAGTTAGGATGCCATAAGACCCATATTCTACCAAAAGTGTCATTTGAGTCATTGGTAAACAGTTCTGCGTCCCGCCCATATTAAATTCTTTTGAGCTTGAACGCCAACGATTGTTTAATTTTTGTTTCCACTAGAATAACAATATCACATCGGCGAGACTTGATTATTCTATTGAGCTCCCGACATTTCTCCGCTTATTAAGTCCTTGAAACATTCCAAATGTTATCTTCATTAGTAAAAAAATAGTAAGGTATTCATCCTCGACTTTGGATGGATTGTACCATCCTTTTTCTTATCTTTTCGGTTTTGTATTTTCCTCCCTTTAATATCCTTACCTTTTATGGCTTTATTCTATATTTATCCACGTCATCTATAGCTTGCAGATTTTTTAAACTTTAAAATACCTTGAATCATGTGGTCTTGATTGGCAGGGTTTGATGAAGCTTGATAAGATTGTTGCATCACAATATCCCGGATAGTACTTGTTGGAGCGATCTGGCTATAGAGGTTTGTTGGAGCATGAGTTTGTTGAGACAGAATATCCTTGTTGGCAATGTTTGTTGTGGCTTTGAGTTTGTTGAGGAATAATATCCTTGCTAGCGAGATTTGCTTGGACCCGAGTTCGTTGAGCTAGTGTGGATGGATCCGATGATATTGGAAGAGATGAAGTTCCCGACTTATGTTTCTCCCGTCCACTAGTATCATGGGAAACCTCTGTTGTGGAAAGGCTCGACATTATAGGTACAGATAAAGTTTTGGAATTGTCCTTCGTCGCGGTGCTTTCCTTGCGAAGTCGGAATGCTCAATAGTTTTTTGCCACCATCGGTGCTTTCTGCCATTAGAGAAGAATCACTTTGTTGCTTTGGCGCTTGACGTGGTCGATAGACCTTTGTGGTTGGATTTGGGGTTTGTTGACAAGCTCCATTTGGATGACCAAAAGATAAGCAACGGCATCGTTGTGGTTTCCGTGAATATGAGACATGTACCCTCCGAGTGTTCCCGTCAAGATCACGATAGAAAACCTCATTAGGAAGATCTTCATCGAAGAAACCAGCACACATGCTCGTGCAAATGTTAATCTCGTCGAAAAGCTCTTTGTTTGCTTTGTCGATGTAGAGTGGCTGTCCCCGGAGTGCTGCATAACTTTTCAATAAAACGTCGACTCCAAAGATGTAGAGGCAGTCCTTGGAAGGATACCCATAATGGAATAGATTGTAGGCTATCTAACTCCAAACGGACATCGTGAGACCAACGTCAGAAAATCATTGGATGACCATGGATAGTCCGAATCCTTCGAGGATTCGCTGCAAATCTTCTTCGAGTATAGCTTGCAAACAAAGAATCCGTTCTCCAAAGATATGAAGATCAAATGACGATATTCCCCATCGAAGTTTTGATAAATGAGGATAGTGGGAAATAAGATGTTTTGAGACCTACCACATAGCCAACAATCGCCATAGACCATGTCTCAATAAGCTCTGCTGAATCAACCTCGATATATAGCAATCTTCTTATCACCTTTGAACTTTTGGAGTAAAGAATTCCAAGCTTAGATCTGGACTTCCAACCGAGCCTTGAAGAGACTAGTCCAAGGAGGAGGATCGCTGGAAATGAGAGCAGGCTGTCGCGATCTAGAGCGCGACCCGCTTCGATGCTGGTTGGTCGAAGGAGTTTCTCTCTCGAAAAGATATGTTGGAAGAGCAACTTGGGGGTAGCGGTAGGGAGCCTTGCCATCGTTTCAACCCTCTCGCCACCATCGCCAGCCCTAGGGGCCATCGCTGCCATGTTTGATCCCTCCGGTTGCCGCTCTGAAACGACGCCATTGGGAAAAGCCACCGCTTCATATATTAGATCGCCGCTATGGTACCGCCACCCTAGGGGATTTATGGTTGCTGCTACAGTATCGCCGCCCTTGGGGAGAAGCCAACGCCACGGAGATCTGATCGCTGCTACTGTTGTCGCCGCCGCCGCTACAGATCTCGTCGTCCTTGGGAGATCTGATCACCTCTCTGGTGTCGTCGCCGCTTCGCTTCGTGGGAGAAAGCCGACGCTGCAGGAGTTAGATCGCCTTTAGGGAGATATGGTTGTCGCTTCTGATCGCCGCTCTAGATCTGGGGCCGCCGCCGCTCTGATGCATATCGCCCTTGGGAGATCTGATCACCACCGCTGATGCCGCCGCCCTTCGCCCGTGGGAGAAAGCCAACGATGCAGGAGTCAGATCGTCCTAGGGAGATCTGGTCGCCGCTATAGTACCGTCGCCCTAGATCTGGTCGCCGCTACAGTATCGCCCGAATGCAAGATTATCAATAGAAAATACAAATTGCTAAAAAAGGAGCATGATAGTCTTACTTGTGATTTTAATAAGTTAAAAATTGAATATCATGATAGTTTAAATTCATGTATCAAATGTCATGATCTAGAAACTTTTCAAAAAGAAAACTTGCTACTTAAGGACACCTTGAAGAAATTCGAGGTTGGTAGCAAGTCATTAAACATAATCCTTACAAACAAGGGTCATGTTCCCAAAAGAAGTGGGATTGGATTTGTGAGGAGTCCTCACCAAAATCCAACTACCTTTGTAAAAGGCCCCATCTTACTTGTTAAACATCAAAGCAAATGCAACTTTTGTTGCAAGTTCGGACACAGGACGCATTATTGTCCATTCAGGAAATTTAGTCCAAACAAATTGATTCGGGTTCCTAAAGGAACCATGACAAATTCTATGCAACATGATAGAAAATGTAGATCTATTAGTGAGGCACCCAAAAGCAAATGGGTACCTAAAAATCATCCCTTCCTACAAAAACATTAAAACCTTAGGCTGGAGCAAGAATTAATATTCTGCTCCTTGATTCTAGACAGTCATGACCCAAATGCAACTTGGATACAACAACGAGTGGAAATTATGAAATCACAAATGTAATTTGGATACAACCTAATGTGACTTTTCAAAATCACAAACATATGTACGACATTGGGAGTATGCACGTTAAAAGGTCTATCTTGATCGTACAAGCGTTTTTTGCCTTGAAATAAAAATGCATACGTAATCATGTAAGTAACGTTAATTGCTCTGAATGAAAACTCTCCTCAAGACAAAACCTCCCTGATCAAATCACAACGAAGTGTTCACTGCCAATAGGCGGTGGCACCTCTCTAGCTAGCGGTGGCACCTCTCCAGCCAGCGGTGGCACCTCCAGCCATCACGGGTTGCCAGCGGTTGCACCGCTCCAACCAGAGGTGCAGCCGCTCGCAACTCTGCCTTTTTAACCCACGCTAGGGCCAGCGGTAAAACCGACCCCAACTCACCTCCCTTTCATTCTCTACTCCTCCAAGCCTCCTCCATCCTCATTTCACCCCGTTTAGCTTCTCAAATACCTCCCATTTCGGAGCAAAACATCAAGAATCGCTCCCTGTTTTGAAGATTTCACTAAGGTATTCTCTAAGAACCTCTTAAATTCGGTTTTGTTCTTCATTCACTCTTGTTCACCTTTATCCCTCTAAACAGCAGTAGTTATGGGATCTAGAAGATCCTCAAGGGACAAGGGAAAGAGGAGATTAGTAGAAGAGTTTGATCTTACCCTTTTTTATTCCAAAAACCATGCTGAAAAATTTCTTTCTTTCGAACTAAGAAGCATCAATAAGGGAAAATACGTAGATCTGAATGAACTAAGAGACGTAGAGACTATCCAATGGTTTGCAAACCTAAATATACTTCCAATCTTGCAGATCAACGAACCCATCTATCCTAGGCTAGTTAGATTGTTTTACAATAACATACAAATAGATGATGAGGAAAGGATGTCCACCTATCTTTTAGGACAACACATCTCAATCACTGATAGATTCATTTGTGATATGATAGGCATTCCCATGAAAAGCATAGGACTTTACTTTAGAGGATCATGGGATGAGGAAACTATTGGAACATCCTATGTTGAAGCCTTAGGAACAATCTTTGCCAATCCTAACATAGCATTTGTTCCTAAAAGTTGTGAACATCTACTGCCTTTAAACACTAAGATACTTCATCATATCATGACTAGTATAATTCTTCCTAAACAATACCATCATGATGAAGTGAGTCAACTAGAATTAGGAACTATGTACTTAATCATGAAAGGACATGACATTTGTCTTGGCTATCTTATCCAACAAAACATGTTAGAATTATCTAAGACAGATATGATGCTCCCATATGGTGGTATAATTACTAGAATAATGAAAGCTTACGACATTCAAATACCACCAGAAGAAGAAGTAATGAAAGTAGATAGATTCAGCATAATAAACAAAAATCTACTTCACCGACTAAGATGTCACTATAGAAACGGTAACTGGGTTAGAATGCCTAGAAGAACTGATCCCCCTCAACCTGAACCTGAACCTGAACCCGAGCCGGAAACACCAGTCTTTAGGAGTACCCAATCTCCTCCGATCTGTCCCTTTGAGGAAACACATCCGGTTGAGCAAACTCACACATCATCCATCGAAGATATTGGGATTCGGATGGACCGATTCGAACAAAGACAAGAACGGCTTGAACTTCGACAAGATCAAATCCTAACCGAGCTGCAGCAAATCCATCGACAATTTGACTCTTTATTTAGGCACTTCAACCTTCCACCTCATGAATGAGCTTGTATGAACACAATCATCCGTTGTTGTTATAAACTCCTTATGGACTTCGTCTTTGATATGGCATGTTGTAAACTCCTTATGTTACTCATCATGAAGGACTTTGTTTTTGATATGGTTACCTGATATGTTCTAAACTCCATATGTTACCCTTTACCTTGATCTGTAAGCATATGCAAACATTTCTTATTGTTTATCTCGGATTTTGCACTGAAACTAAAATGTTTTAAAAACCTTATGCCTTGAAAAATATAAAGCGACATACCAATATAGTTGATAAGTCAGCAATATGACATTGATATGGTTGCTATTACTGATGTTAATATGGTTGCTATCACTGATACTATGATTAGGCCATACTTGTATCACCAAGAAATATATGATTGCTATCATTGCTATATGCCCTGTATCAAGATATCAAACAAAAATTTGCATCGTACGAGCTGATATCTTACCATGTGATGCAATGCTACACTTGCTAAAATATTCAAAATGTGTACATCATGAAATGATATCAAAATCTTGCTTCACAGCTATACATGTCAATATCATGCCATATGATGAAATGCTACAATTGATAAACACTTGAAATAGTTGCGTTACAATATCAAAAGCTAACACTGCAAAGGAAGCAAAAATTTGCTAGTTTGCAACTTGCATATTTCAAGAAGCAAGAGTTGCCTTCATGAATATCTCTAAACTGCTAGCTTGCATGTGCTATCTTGTATGCCGTAAAACTTGCATATCTAAAACTTGGCATCACTTGATCAAATAACATGTTGGAAATTATGTGACAAATGTTTTTAAAAAATCAGTAGCTTACTCATAACCGAATGCATATAAGAAGTTCATTTTTCGGTTTGAATGCTAAAAATGAGATTTTCCTGTACACTCTTATGAAAACATTTTGAAAAATGACTTTCCTCCTTCAAGCAACGAACTATAACAAGGAAAAGAGATATTCAAAGTATTATATGTGTCATGCCTTCCTTTATGTGCGTGATAACCTGCTGGAATCACATCTACCATGCTTTTTGATAATGCTATAATGCTTTTTGTTGATGACAAAGGGGGAGAAACATATGAATTGATAAACACTGCCATAATCATGTCTATGTCATGCTATAAACAATGTTATGGTTATGCCATCCTTGCATCACCAAGAGATATATGAACATGTGCTATAGTTTGCATTATGTCTTAAGTTGATATCCTATCTTGTGAAGTAAATGCAAACTTGCTAGAAAATCTCAAATGTGTGCATCATGTAATAGTCCTTCGCAGCTTTATATAATTACATGATGAATAGTTACAAACACAATCATACAAACTTGATGATGTATGTCAAGCCTTGACATCATTCTTGAAGAGATACATCATGATGGGTATTATGATGGGAGTATTGTTAAGTTTAACTGATCTAACTTATCAATACGTCACATGAATTCTTAGGTCTTGAATTCAAGGTTGACTTATCTCAACTATGGCATATAGATAGGGAGAGTTAAGGATAACTCCATTATCAATTGATTGTCATCATCAAAATGGGGGAGATTGTTGAATCTCGGATTTTGATGATGAAGTCAATTGTCATTTGTTGTCTAATCTATGTGTTGAGATAAGTGTGCAGGATTAACTACGATGAAAGTTAGACAAGCAGCAGGAGTTGCGCCGAGTCAAGATCATGATCACGTTGGGGAGTTCGAGTTCGACGGAAGTTCGACGGTCCTCGGAGGTTCTGCGAGAACAAATCCGAGAAGTCCGTAAGCTTGCCCGGGCTTCGTCGAACTTCGCCAAGTGGATCGTCGCAAAAGTCCAGGAGTTTGCCGGAAGTCCGCAGAAGAATCACCGAGGGTTCATCGATGATCGACGGAAGTTCGCCGAAACTTCGCCGGAAGAAGCGATTGACGATCGAGCAAAGCTGCAGAAATTGTCTTAGATTTAATCGTAGTTAGCACGCTGATTAAGTTGGAAAATGGGAGGTGATCCCATTAGCTTAATCTTGTGGCAATTGGGCCCCCCTGAAAAGATTGAAATCGGGCCGAATGGAGCTAACCATTCGACCACGATTGCACCAGCGATGCAACCGCCTAGGCCAGAGGTGCAACCGCCGGGCTATGTCTCCCAAGCCGAGACTGGCGGTGCAACCGCCCCCGAGAGGTGCAATCGCCCAGAGCTCGGTCTTCGAGCTAGATCGGCGGTGCAACCTCCCCTGACAGAGAGGTAGCACCGCCTAAGCTCGGCCTTCGAAGCTCAGGCGAGAGAGGTGCAACCGCCTCGGTCGAGGGTGGCACCGCCTGGGGCTCGATCTCGAAGCGACTTCGAGCGGTGCAACCGCCCCGACAGAGGGTGCAACCGCCTGGCTCGATCTCGAAGCTCGCCAGGCGGTGCAACCTCTCCAGTCAGGAGGTGCAACCGCCTGATCTCGGAATTCCAGGATTTGATCGTTTTGAGCTCCAAATTTGAATTGGGTTGGGGCCTATAAATACCCAACCCATTCAGCATAGAAAAGATACAGATCCACACCAAATTCTTGATCTTTTCTGTGATTCTAAGAGCTCAAATTTGTGTAAAGTCCAAACGTTCTCCTCTTTCTGTTCTTCAAGTCTTGAGTTGTAAAGAGAGGAGAGAAAGGATCTGTAAGGGTTGTCTCCTGAGCCCGTCAAAAGGAGTGAAATTGTAAAAGGGCAGTTGGCCTTCGCCCATTGAAGGAAGGCAGCTAGTTGACGTCGGTGACCTCGTCGGAGGAGGAAGCCAAAAGTGGAGTAGGTCAAGACTGACCGAACCACTCTAAATCTCTGGTTTGCTTTTACTTTGAGCACTTTATCATTACTGCAAACCTCCTACATAGCTACTGCCCTCTGCGCTTTCACGAACAAGTCTATAAGTTCTGATCTTTCCGAATCTGCATTCAGACGTAAATCGGTGTTTTCGTACGATCTTTGCACTGCAGTTTACGCTTACGTTTTGATTCCATTTATAACTGCAAATTGCTTTCTGCGTATTCATAAAATGCTTTTCAAAGTTCAAAACTGCATTTAGACGTAAAACTGCGTCTAGACGTAAAATTACGCTTTGACGTAAAAACTGTGTTTAGACGTAAATTGCGTTTAGACGCAAAACTGCATTTAGACGTAAAACTGCGTTTAGACGTAAAACTGCGTTTAGACGCAAAACTGCGTTTAGACGTATAACTGCACTTAGACGTAAATCTGCGTTTAGACGTAAAACTATGTTTAGATGTAAAACTGCGTTTAGACGCAAAACTGCGTTTAGACGTAAAACTGCACTTAGACGTAAATCTGCACTTTGACGTAAAACTATGTTTAGACGCAAACTGCGCTCAGACGCAAACTGCGCTTAAACACAAACTGTGTTTAGACGCAAACTGTGTTTAGACGCAAATTGCGCTTAGACGCAAACTGTGTTTAGACGCAAACTGTGTTTAGACGCAAACGGCGCTTAGACCCAATCTGCGCTTAGACGCAAACTACGGTTAAATGCAAACTGCGCTTAGACGCAAACTGCGTAAACTACACTTAGATACAAACTGTGAATCGGCTTTTACATCGAAATCATTTTTATCGGACGAACACAGCTTTCATTTTTAAATCGCAGAAAGATTTCCGCTGCACTAATTCACCCCCCCCCCCCACTTAGTGCTCTCGATCCTAACAAAGATCAGGCTTCTTCCCTTTCCATATCTCATATGGTCTAGACACTACCGACTTAGTTGGAACTCTATTCAGAAGGTAAGCTGCGGTTTCTAGGGCATATCCCCAGAATGAGATGGGTAGGTCAGCGAAACTCATCATGGACCGTACCATATCTAATAATGTACGATTTCTCCTTTCGGAGACACCATTGAGCTGAGGTGTATAAGGAGGTGTCCATTGGGATAATATCCCATGGTCCTTGAGGAATTGAGTAAACTCTGTACTTAAGTATTCACCTCCTCGATCTGATCAAGAGTTTTGATACTCTTTCCACCTGGTTCTCCACCTCATTCTTATACTCTCTAAATTTCTCAAAGGCCTCGGACTTGTACTTCATTAAGTACACATATCCATACCTTGAGAAATCATCAAGAAATGTAATGAAGTAGGAGTAACCTCCAATGGCATGAGTTGACATGGGTCCACATACATCACTATGTATGAGTTCCAACAACTCATTGGCTCTCTCTCCAGTTCTACTAAATGGAGATTTGGTGGACATGAAATGCAAGGCTCACAAGTTGTATATGACACATAGTCGAATGGATCTAGATATCCATCATTTAGCAACTTTTGAATCCTTCTTTCATGGATGTGACCTAGCCTACAATGCCACGTATGCACCTTTGTTCAACTCATCTCGTTTCCTTTTGGACATATTTATATTCATGATATGTGGAGTGGTGTCTAACATAAATAAACCATTATGCAATGTTCCTTTCGTGATGATCTTATCATGTAATAATATCGAACAACCATTGTTCTCAAAAAAACAAATTCATATCCACTAACCTCATAAAACATGAAATGGAGATAATGTTTTTGATGATAGAAGGAACAAAATAACATGCATCTAATGTAATAAAAAGCTCCACTAGGCGGATGTAGGGCTTACCTCGCCAACAGCTAATACAGCAACTTTTGCTCCATTACCCATCTTGAGGTCCATCTCGCCTCTGTAGTCTCCTAGGCCTTGCCGTAACCTGCAACAAATTGCATATATGATAAGCACTACCTGGTATCCAATACCCATGTGTTATCATAAGAGTCCGACAAATGGAGACCGATCATGAATGTACCTGAAGCTTCATCAAGCTTTTGTTTAAGCCCTTTCTGCAAGGTACTCTTTGTAGTTTCTCTTCCAATGCCCATCTTTACCACAGTGGAAGCACTCGCCTTTGTCCTTTGTTGGGTCTTTCTTAGCAACCTTTGCTTTACCTTGTTTGCCCTTTTGCCTTTTCCCTTCTTAAAGGACCTTTCGCTTTCCTTTTCTTTCTGGTCTCACCAAAGTGTAGAGAACTGGCTTCTCTTTCTTAATAGTACTCTCTGCCTCCCTCAACATATTGAGGAGCTCGGGAGAGTCACCTCAAGCTTGTTAATATTAAAATTCATTATGAACTGTGAAAAGGAATCCGGTAGGGATCAAGCACAATGTCCACACACAAGTTATCCTCTAGGACCATTCCTAGACCTGTGAGTTTCTCTATCCACTCAATCATCTTTAGGACATGGTTCTGAACCGGTGTCCCCTCAGCCATCCTAGCACGGAAAAGGCTCTTGGATATCTCATATCGTTGAGTCCTTCCCTGTTCCTCAAACAATTTTCGGACATGCAGGAGAATGGATCTGGCATCCATCTTTTCATGTTGTCTCTGTAACTCTGGAGTCATAGAGTCTAACATATAGCACTTAGCAAGAGTGGAGTCATCAATGTACTTCACGTAGCGAGCGATCTCATCCTTGCTTGCCCCTTCTTCGGGCGTAGGCATCACTGTATCAAAGACGTACACGATTTTCTCCGCTGTGAGAACAATTCTCAAGTTCGGAGCCAATCCATATAATTTGGACTAGTAAGGCGGTTGACATCAAGTATGCCACGTAAGGGATTTGAAAGAGATATTTTCTGAAAATAAAGATGTTGCAGAAATGAATAACATGCAGATTTTGCAAGAAATAAACTATCAAGATATGGACTTCTATCTTAATATGCTCCCACTATTTTACTAACGAGTCACGCGACACCCTCAGCACATGAAACGGAAGTCTCCAGCATACTTCTAATGGGGATCAGGATCCAATCAGCGTCTTAGTGTAACCTCGAGGGACTCGACCAATCACACTAAGCCTAAAAGGTAGGCAACTCTTGCCGATCACCATGGCCTCGAGAGACTCGACCAACCATGATGCTCGGTTAAGTCAACACCTTCGTTACAAGATGAGTCTGATTTGATGATATACCCTCGAGGGACTCGACCAAGCATACCATGTCCTCAGGTCACCGGTGACATCTCTATGTCGTAAGCAAGATAGCGAATCGCGATATAGGTGAGTCTCGAGAGACTCGACCAACTCAACCTACACCGGGAATCGGTTCCTACTCATAACGATGGAAGGCCATGTGGGTCAATCTAATTGCCTCACGTTTACCGACTTAATATTATCGAGAGATGTTTCTATAATTTGGTCTCCTAATATGACATGTCACACATATACATATTTAATATATATCAATATCGCATGCAAATATATATACATATCTAGTATGTGTATAAGCAATCACATCAGATGATCATGGACCACAACCTAATATGATTAGGCCCGAGCCAGTAGGCCTAATCACTCACATCAAGATCTATGTGTGCAACGGTGCATCTCCATGCCCTTATGATCGTCCATCTCGTCCTCGTTGGTTCCGTCGACATCTTGATGCATCTCCATGCATCACGATCGTCCCTCTCGTGGGTCCTGCTATCGCATCCACGCTCCCGCTGCTCCTCCTCAAGTGATTACAATTTAATCATAGGCACGCAGGCCCGACAATAAACGAGAAATATAATGGAGGTTCGCAGACCTTAATAATATTAATCACAAGTACACACATCACACGGTCCATGATCATTCGTCCACACATAATACATCACATGTATAAATAATCATCATCATGTAGGACTACTAGATAATAATAAAATATAATAATAAACTAAACCTTTTAATTAATTAATATTTTTCTGAAATCAGGGACATGTAGGGAATTTCTCAATTCCTAAGGGTATTTTCGTAATTTGGAAAAAAGACAGAAACTGGAATTTCTCAAATTCACAAGGGCAAAACTGTCCTTTTACCCAAAACCCTAATTCCCACAGGGTGGCGGCGGCCTGTGCGGCGAGGGCGAGGGTAGTGCTCTTTCGCTGAGCGCACGCCTTGGGGCGGCGTCATTGCCGTGGGCCCCCGGGCGCCGCCGCCTCATGGGAGGTTCTGCCAGCGAGGCAGCACCCGCGGGCGGTGCTGCCTCGCTGGCGGCCGCCCTGGGGGGGTTTTTGCTAGTGGGAGCAGCGCCACGGCGCGCCGCTGCCCTGCGGTGTTCTCGACCAGCCGGCCGCCCTTGGCGCCTCTGCCCGGGTCACGTCGCCGACCTTCTCCCCCCGGGGCTGCCAGCCCCCCGGCCGCCAAGCCTGTTGCAAACAGACCGCCCGGCCGGCTGCTGCAGGCATAAGCGCTTATGCATGCGCCGGCTCAGTGGTGCTGCCTGGTCATGGTGCAAGGGTCGCCGCTACGGTGGTCAGGGCATGCGATCGAGGGCAGCAACCGTTGCTGCCCTTCCTCGGTTTTATTATCAATGATTTTGACGTCAATATTCTTCCTAAACACAAAACACGTGGTTCAAAACCAATCATTCGCACGAACAACCCTGGCTCGATACCACTTTGTTGGAAATCATGGGGGCGACATCATATCTTGCAAACGCAAGAACAAGAAAACAAAAAATCCCGATTCCCAAAAAGATGTTGGTCGTCGTGCGAAGATTAGTCTTAAAAATCCATAAAAACACAAAACCGCAGATAGAGATTGTGTTACCTAGGAGATCGTATATCCCTGTTTCCTTGCAGATCCTTAGGAGAGGGTGAAGGAGGTCAAACGTCCTCCTCTCTAGCGGTGATCCACACAGCAGGGTTGCGACGACCCTCCTCAAAAACTCCAGGCCTCTTAGGTGGAGAGGGAGAGGAGAATAGGAAGGGCAAGCAAAGACTCTAGCCTATGAAGCTGTGAATCCCTCCTATTTATAGAGATCCCGTGTCAAACCCTAATGGGTCCTTCCCTAGTGGGTATTGGATCTGCATCCAATAAGACAAAGGGCTCCGTGGATATCTCATATCCAACCTCTACTCATCATGAATGCCTACCATATGTGTGTGACCCTCTAAGCCCAATATCGAAATGGCCGTGAGTCATACCGCCGTAACTCCTTCTAACTTCGGTGAATTATTATCTCGTAATAATTCACTCGACTCATCGACTACTGGGGCGTGCTAGGCCACTACGCCAGTAGTCCCCGACGATCTGGGAATCCAATCCATTGGACTGTCTATCCTCGCCACCATGTACCTATAGTCACTCATCCATCTAATATCCCGAGACCGTATATCGAGCATGGTGTTGTCGATCCATACGGTTTCTACTCGAAGTCTCGCTCTAATCGGATTCTCCCCGAGAACTCTTTCTCTCTCAACCCAATGACCCCGCCGGATTTGTGCGAGCAAGAACACATGGGATATTCCTCTCATGATGCCGAGAGTGGATGATCCTCTATCGACACTCAATAGCCCTCGTAAGGTCGACTACCACTCCCAATGACCAGCTGTACTAGATCTGGGATAGCCAAACCTATAAGTCTGGTATCAAAGAGTGGAGCACTCATACAGGACATCCTTGGTGTCTCAACTCTAAGGACCAGATACACCACTAGGACTACAGAATTGCTGTCTGACAATAAGGCATCATCACCCATCCAGCATTCCGTAAGCGGATCATTCAGTGAACTCATTCTTCAATGAGCATCTGTACTGTATCCCTAGTGTCCCTACACGAGCAGCTTATGAGACTAGCTGCATCCATCATATGGACGGGTATACAACACACTAGTCTATCCGGTTATCACGATGTCCCTCTCGAGTAACCTATGACCGGGATTATTTAGGATATGTGTTTAAAGGTGAATCGATCTCATTATCGTGATCTCATCACGATCGGATTCCCATTGCACAAATCCAAGGACATCACAATATATATATGCATTTATGCAATAGTTATAAAGTGATATACGCCAAAATATAATAAGCAAAAAGATTCTGTATCAAGTCACACGTGCCATCACTCACGTGATTGGCTTGCTGGGCACCTATGACCAGCACGACTACCACTCCCAATGACCAACTGTACTAGATCTGGGACAACCAAACCTATAAGTCTGGTATCAAAGAGTGGAGCACTCATACAGGAAATCGTTGGTGTCTGAAGTCTAAGGACCAGATACACCACTAGGACTACAGAATCGCTGTTAGACAATATGGCATCATCAACCATCCAGCATTCCGTAAGCGGATCAATCAGTGAACTCATTCTCCAATGAGCACCTGTACTGTATCCCTAATGTCCCTACACAAGCAGCTCTGAGACCAGCTGCATCCATCATATGGACGGGTATACAGCACACCAGTCTGTCCGGTTATCACAATATCCCTCTCGAGTAACCTATGATCGGGATTATTTAGGATATGTGTTTAAAGGTTATCGATCTCACTATCGTGATCTCATCACGATCCGATTCCCATTGCACAAATCCAAGGATATCACAATATACGTATGCATTTATATAAAGTGATATATGCCAAAATATAATAAGTAAAAAGATTCTATATTAAGTCACACGTGCCATCACTCACGTGATTGACTTGCTGGGCACCTATGACTAGCACAAGGGCCACCGGTCGTCGATACGCCGACCGTGATGTGCATAAAGGCGAGGGACGATGCATACAAAACGATTGCGATCATACCAGCACTAAAGCACTGGATCCCATCAGAACTCCGAAGTTAAGCGTGCTTGGGCGAGAGTAGTACTAGGATGGATGACCCCTTGGGAAGTCCTCGTGTTGCACTCCTTTTTGTGCCCCGTGCTACCAAAACCTCTCCCGTCGACCTCCGAGGCGATGGTTTTGGGCCTCGAAATTTGCTATGACCGCTAAGCAGTCATTCTCATGGGGCTCCGAGAGAGCTTTCCGGAATGGGGTCGCAATAGCAATTCTGAGTTCGTTCGAGAAAGTCCGGATGGTTTCGGCGCACACATGTCATGTCTGTTGCGCGATCGGCCTCGTGGGCATCAGATGGATACGAGAATGGCAATTCCGAGATCGTTCGAGGGTTTCGGGGCACGCAAGGGTCACCAGTCATCGATACGTCGTCCGTGACGTGCACAAAGGTGAAGGACGACGAACACAAAACAAGTGCGATCATACCAGCACTAAAGCATCATATCCCATCAGAACTCTGAAGTTAAGCCTACTTGGGTTAGAGTAGTACTAGGATGTTTGACCCCTTGGGAAGTCCTTGTGTTGCACTCCTTTTTTTGCCCCGAGCGACCAAAACCTCTCCCGTACACCTCCGAGGCGATGGTTTTGGGCCTCGAAATTTGCCGAGACGGCTATGTAGTCAGTCTCGTCGGGCTTCGAGAGAAATTTCTGGAATGGGGTCGCAATAGCGATTCCGAGTTCGTTCGAGAAAGTCCCGATGGTTTTGGCGCATGCTTGTCGTGTCCGGTGCTCGGTCAGCCAGGTGGGTATCGGATAGTTTCGAGAATGCCGATTCTGAGATCGTTTGAGGGTTTCGGGGTGCGCAAGGGTCACCGGTCGTCGATAAGCCGTCCGTGACGTGCACAAAGGCGAGGGACGACGCACTAAGTTAGGCATGCTTGGGTGAATGGGAAGAGTATATTTCAATTATATGGTGACAGAATACGAAAAGATCTTGGGGCTCCCAAAGATTGGAAGGCTTCTGAGTTCATTGCTAACGGTATCTGGTGTCTCCCTAATCCTATTTCTCCTGAAATGTTATCGCTTTGGCTGACTATTATAGCTATTCCAATCAGGTACAACTCTTCAGATATACTTATTTGGCCTCATGACAATGGCAAATTTAGTGCCACATCCGCATGGAATCAAATTAGGCAAAGAAATAACAAGTGGGTCCCAAGCAGTTGGACATAGGATCGACCGGGATCACAAAGACATTACTTATGTACATGGCAGGCCCTTCTCAATAAACTAGCTACAATAGAAAATATAAAAAGAAGAGGTATCTATCATGTTAACCGATGCTCCCTTTGTATGCAACAAGAAGAAACTGTTGACCACTTATATTTTGCTTGTGATTATACAAAATGGATAAGGAAGGATATTCTCCAGCGATTTGAACTCAATAGACTGCCGCAACCAAACTTGCACCAAGAACTAGGTGACCTCATGCAATGTTTCTCAAGGAAAGGGCCTCTCACACAACTAGCAAAGGTTACTTTAAGATGCGCTATTTGATGGATGTGGAAGGAGTGATTATTAGAGACTCAAGATCCTGTATGGAGCAAGATCTCAAAACGGAGCACTTTACCCAAAGTGAAAAAGATATTTTTATCAAATTTAATTTTGCTATTAGCTAAAGATCTTGGGAATGATGCCAAATTATGTACCCACAGGTAGTTAATATATCTGGATAAACATTTTCTATGTTGATTATAATTAGGAGTTATAGTCTACAGCATGTGTAGTGATAACTATCGCATTCGCACTCTATGAATTTTTTTTTTTGGTAAGTAAATGTAAATTGATTATGTGTAAAATTTTTACAAATAGCTTTATCTATACAAGTCATAGACAAAGCCAAGTAACTCATGGAGTTCGAATGCGATAGTTATGACTACACATGCTGTAGACTATAACTCCTAATTATAATCAACATAGAAAATATTTATCCAGATATATCAAAACTACCTGTGGGTACATAATTTGGCATCATTCCCAAGATCTTTATCTAATAGCAAAATTAAATTTGATAAAAATATCTTTTTCTCTTTGGGTAAAGTGCTCCGTTTTGAGATCTTGCTGCATACAGGATCTTGAGTCTCTAATAATCTCTTTCAATAGCTGAGCATTGTTTGTGTATTGACATTCAAAGATTCTCTTACATCTCTCCTTCCACATCCACCAGTTAGCGCATCTGAAAGTAACCTTTGCTAGTTGTGTGAGAGGCCCTTTTCTTGAGAAACATTGCATGAGGTCGCCTAGTTCTTGGTGCAAGTTTGGTTGCGGCAGTCTATTGAGTTCAAATCGCTGGAGAATCTCCTTCCATATCCATTTTGTATAATCACAAGCAAAATAGAGGTGGTCAACAGTTTCTTCTTGTTGCATACAAAGGGAGCATCGGTTAACATGATAGATACCTCTTCTTTTCATATTGTCTATTGTAGGTAGTTTATTGAGAAGGGCTTGCCATGTACATAAGGAATGTCTTTGTGATCCCGATCGATCCCATGTCCAATTGCTTGGGACCCACTTGTTATTTCTTTGCCTAATTTGATTCCATGCTGATGTGGCACTAAATTTGCTATTGTCATGAGGCCAAATAAGTATATCTGAAGAGTTGTTCCTGATTGGAATAGATATAATAGTCGGCCAAAGTGATAATATTTCGGGAGAAATAGGATTAGGGAGACACCAGGTACCGTTAGCAATGAACTCAGAAACCTTCCATTCTTTGGGAGCCCCAAGATATTTTCTTATTCTATCACCATATAATTGAAATATACTCTTCCCATTCACCCAAGGATCGTACCACATATTAGTACTAGTTCCATAAGAGATTACATAGGAAATGTGTTTGATTAGCCAATTCCTTGCCTTTCAAATTCCTTTCCAACCTGCAGAGTGGTATGTTCTTGTTGAAATTTCCCAGATTGATTCCTTTGAAAGATACCAAGCAGAAACCCAATATGACCATAAGAAACATTTGTTTTGCTAAAGATCCCACAATTGCTGCACCAGACATGCTTGATTCCAATCTCTAGTATTTCTCAAGTTTAGCCTCCTTCATCTTTCGTTTTGCAAATGCTATCCCAATTTACCATATGCATTGCCTTATCATCTGTGCGATTCCAGAAGAAGTTCATTAATAACCGTTCAATATCTTGGAGAAGTCCAGCAGGCAGAAGAAATGCATTACACCAATATATAGAGTAGGAGTGCAATACCGAACGGTTGAGTTCGAGTCATCCTGCCTTTGATAGAAACCTATTTTTCCAAGAAGAAATTCTATTCTTTATTTTTTTGCAAGATAGGCTAATAGTGGGTTTTGTGAATGCCTATGGATATGAGCGGGAGACACAAATAAGGAACTGGCAAGCTTCCCTCACTAACCCCCAAAGTTTGTGCAATAAAGACATTATCCTCAACGTAAGGGCAAAAGGTTACTAGTAATGCGTAACCTTTTGCCCTTACGTTGAGGATAATGTCTTTATTGCCCTTACTAGTAATGCGTAAGGGCACATCTGCATGGAATCAAATTAGGCAAAGAAATAACAAGTGGGTCCCAAGCAGTTGGACATGGGATCGACCGGGATCACAAAGACATTCCTTATGTACATGGCAGGCCCTTCTCAATAAACTACCTACAATAGACAATATGAAAAGAAGAGGTATCTATCATGTTAACCGATGCTCCCTTTGTATGCAACAAGAAGAAACTGTTGACCACCTTTATTTTGCTTGTGATTATACAAAATGGATATGGAAGGAGATTCTCCAAATTTGAACTCAATAGACTGCATAACCAAAAACTTGCACCAAGAACTAGGCTAACTCATGCAATGTTTCTCAAGAAAAGGTCCTCTCACACAACCGGCAAAGGTTACTTTCGGATGCTATTTGGTGGATGTGGAAGGAGAGATGTAAATGAATCTTTAAATGTCAACACACAAACAATGCTCAGCTATTGAAAGAGATTATTAGAGACTCAAGATCCTGTATGGAGCAAGATCTCAAAACGGAGCACTTTACCCAAAGAGAAAAATATATTTTTATCAATTTTAATTTTGCTATTAGCTAAAGATCTTGGGAATGATGCCAAGTTTTGATATATCTGGATAAACATTTTCTATTTTGATTATAATTAGGAGTTATAGTCTACAACATGTGTAGTCATAACTATCGCATTCGCACTCTATGAGTTACATGGCTTTGTCTATGATTTGTATAGATAAAGCTATTTGTAGAAACTTTACACATAATCAATTTACTTTTACTTACCAAAAAAAAATCCTCAACGTAAGGGCTCATATATACTTTACTTTTTGCATGATTTAACAGAAGTACAGAAACCATACCAAAGTCTTTCATAATAGTAGTCAGGTTCTTTACTGAAGTTGGTTCATTTTGGAGAAAGATAAGTAAGTCATCTGCAAATGTTATTGTGATATATGAACAGAACCAGCAATGGGTACCTTAATGCTGCCATTTAAGACTGCGTGTTCCAACATACAGCTAAGTCCTTCCATCGCAATAGTAAAAAGATCTGGAGAGAGTGGATCACCTTGTCGGATGCCATTCGTGCTCCCAAAAAAACCAATTGGTGAGCCATTAAAGAGTATCGAAAACTTTGGAGTTTCCAGGCAAGATTGAATCCAATTAACCCATTGCTGTGGGAAGTTCATATCGAGGAGCATCTTATAGATAAACTTCCTATTAACTGAATCAAAGGCTTTCCGTAAATCAGCTTTAAAACAGATTTTTGTCCCTCTTGCTTTTGAATGCAAATCTTTGACCAAGTCATTAGCAAGCAAAATGTTATGATGTATATTTCTCCCTTTGATGAAAGCAGCTTGATTTGGGCTAATGATCTTGTGTATTACCTTTTGCATTCTATTTGCCAATACTTTGGAGATAATCTTGTAAATAAAGTTGCATAATGATATGGGTCGATAGTTCTCTAGTGAATCAGCCCCTGCATTCTTCGGAATTAAGGAAATAAAAGTGCAATTCATCTCTCTAAGAATATGACCTAAAGAGAAAAAATGTTGGCAAGCGTTGATCACATCATTTCCAATAATAGACCAAGCCTTGATAAAAATATTATCTACAAATAGACAGAAGCCACAAATACTCTTTGGTCTGACCTGACTAATATTGTAAATGGCTGTCTCAATGTACCTTGGATTGTTCTTGGAGACTTTAATACTGTTCGGTACACAAATGAAAAACAGGGTGGTAGACAACTTTCAGAAAGCTAGCTTCAAGAGTTCAATGATTACATTGACACTACAGCATTGTTTGATATGAAATCTGTGGGTAATTGGCTCTCCTGGAGTAATCAAGGTGCTGCTAACAGAAAAATAATGGCTCGACTTGATAGGTGTTTGATTAATCATGAATGGTTAACAGTTTACCCAGATTCACTTCTTGAGTATGGTGTTGCTTTGTTTTCGACCATTCTTTAATGTATATACACATGAAAAAAGCGACACCAAGAGGCAAGAAACCATTTAGATTCTTTAACATGTGGAGTACTCATCCTCAATTTCTTGATGTTATCAGATCTGCTTGGAATGTTAATGTGCATGGATCCCCCCCCTTACATCTTATGTCAAAAGCTCAAAGCACGTAAAAGCAAACACTAAAGGAGTGGAATACAAATACCTTTGGCAAAGATAACACCGAGTTCAACTTTGCAGAAAGGAACTAATGTCTATGCAACATGAGCTGCAACTTGGCCAAATGATGAAAATATTATCTACAAAGAGGCGAAGCAAGAAATAACTTCATGCAAGCCTTAAAACAGGAGGAAAGTTTTGCAAAGCGAAGTCTCGACAACATTGGCTTACGCTAGGGATTCCAATACAAAATTTTTCTATGCTTCAATTGCTACTCGAAGGGCTATTAACCGTATCGACAAATGCAGAGACAAAGATGATAATCTTATTGAGAAGTTGGATGAGGTTAAAGCACACCGCGAGCAATTTTTTTATTCCTTACTCAATCAAGCTTTGGGGAAACCTAATAACATTCATGTGGAGCCGACTAGAAAACTTGATTCAGAAGCTATTTTAATCCTCAATGCCCCAATTACAGATGACTAAATTGTATGTGTTGTCTTTAAGTCACCAAAGCACAAAAGCCCAGGTCCGGATGGATTTCCAATTGAATTTTACCAAACTGCTTGGTCTATTATTGGAAATGATGTGATCAAGGCTTGCCAACATTTTTTTCTCTTGGGTCATATTCTTAGAGAGATGAATTGCACTTTTATTTCCTTAATTC
Organism: Musa schizocarpa; assembly: GCA_900464855.2. Classification (NCBI taxonomy): domain Eukaryota; kingdom Viridiplantae; phylum Streptophyta; class Magnoliopsida; order Zingiberales; family Musaceae; genus Musa; species Musa schizocarpa. Next base: position 14,951,986 of record LS990924.1, on the reverse strand, counting down.
AAGAATGCAGGGGCTGATTCACTAGAGAACTATCGACCCATATCATTATGCAACTTTATTTACAAGATCATCTCCAAAGTATTGGCAAATAGAATGCAAAAGTTAATACACAAGATCATTAGCCCAAACCAAGCTGCTTTCATCAAAGGGAGAAGTATACATCATAACATTTTGCTTGCTAATGACTTGGTCAAAGATTTGCATTCAAAAGCAAGAGGGACAAAAATATGTTTTAAAGCTGATTTACGGAAAGCCTTCGATTCAGTTAATAGGAAGTTTATCTATAAGATGCTCCTCGATATGAACTTCCCACAACAATGGGTTAATTGGATTCAATCTTGCCTGGAAACTCCAAAGTTTTCGATACTCTTTAATGGCTCACCAATTGGTTTTTTTGGGAGCACGAATGGCATCCGACAAGGTGATCCACTCTCTCCGTATCTTTTTACTATTGCGATGGAAGGACTTAGCTGTATGTTGGAACATGCAGTCTTAAATGGCAGCATTAAGGTACCCATTGCTGGTTCTGTTCATATATCACATATAACATTTGCAGATGACTTACTTATCTTTCTCCAAAATGAACCAACTTCATTAAAAGAACCCGGCTACTATTATGAATGACTTTGGTATGGTTTCTGGACTTCCGTTAAATCATGCTAAAAGTAAAGTATATATGAGCCCTTACGTTGAGGATAATGTCTTTATTGCACAAACTTTGGGGGTTAGTGAGGGAAGCTTGCCAGTTCCTTATTTGGGTCTCCCTCATATCCACGAGCATTCACAAAACCCACTGTCAGCCTATCTTGCAAAAAAAAAGAATAGAATTTCTTCTTGGAAAAATAGGTTTCTATCAAAAGCGGGACGACTCGAACTCATCCGTTTAGGTATTGCACTCCTACTCTATATATTGGTGTAATGCATTTCTTCTACCTACTTGGACTTCTCCAAGATATTGAACGGTTATTAATGAACTTCTTCCGGAATGGCACAAATGATAAGGCAATGCATATGGTAAATTGGGATAGCATTTGTAAACCTAAAAGATGAAGGGGCTAAACTTGAGAAATACTAGAGATTGGAATCAAGCATGTCTGTGCAGCAATTGTGGGATCTTTTGCAAAACAAATGTTCCTTATGGTCACTTTGGGTTTCTGCTAGGTATCTTTCAAAAAAATCAATCAATCTGGGAAATTTCAACAAGAACATACCACTCTGCTGACTTGGAAAGGAATTTTAAAGGCAAGGAATTGGCTAATCAAACACATTTCCTATGCAATCTCTTACGGAACTAGTACTAATATGTGGTACGATCCTTGGGTGAATGGGAAGAGTATATTTCAATTATATGGTGACAGAATCTGAAAAGATCTCGGGGCTCCCAAAGATTGGAAGGTTTCTGAGTTCATTGCTAACGGTACACACAGTGTCTCCCTAATCCTATTTCCCAAAATGTTATCACTTTGGCCGACTATTATAGCTATTCCAATCACGAACAACTCTTGAGATAAACTTATTTGGCCTCATGACAATGGCAAATTTAGTGCCACATCTGCATGGAATCAAATTAGGCAAAGAAATAATAAGTGGGTCCCAAGCAGTTGGACATGGGATCGAATAGGGATCACAAAGACATTCCTTATGTACATGGCGGGCCCTTCTCAATAAACTACCTACAATAGACAATATGAAAAGAAGAGGTATCTATCATGTTAACCGATGCTCCCTTTGTATGCAACAAGAAGAAACTGTTGACCACCTTTATTTTGCTTGTGATTATACAAAATGGATATGGAAGGAGATTCTCCAAACATTTGAACTCAATAGACTGCCATAACCAAACTTGCACCAAGAACTAGGCGAACTCATGCAATGTTTCTCAAGAAAATGTCCTCTCACACAACCCGCAAAGGTTACTTTCAGATCGCTATTTGGTGGATGTGGAAGGAGAGATGTAACAGAATCTTTAAATGTCAACACACAAACAATGCTCAGCTATTGAAAGAGATTATTAGAGACTCAAGATCCTGTATGGAGCAAGATCTCAAACGGACACTTTACCCAAAGAGAAAAATATATTTTTATCAATTTTAATTTTGCTATTAGCTAAAGATCTTGGGAATGATGCCAAATTTTGATATATCTTGATAAACATTTTCTATTTTGATTATAATTAGGAGTTATAGTCTACAACATGTGTAGTCATAACTATCGCATTCGCACTCTATGAGTTACATGGCTTTGTCTATGACTTGTATAGATAAAGCTATTTGTAGAAACTTTACACATAATCAATTTACTTTTACTTACCAAAAAAAAAGATGCCACAAATAACTTCATGCAAGCCTTAAAACAGGAGGAAAGTTTTGCAAAGCAGAAGTCTCGACAGCATTGGCTTACACTAGGGGATTCCAATGCTAAATTTTTCCTATGCTTCAATTGCTACTCGAAGGGCTATTAACCGTATCAGGAAATGTAGAGATAAAGATGATAATCTTATTGAGAATTTAGATGAGGTTAAAGCACACACAGTGCAATTTTTTTATTCCTTACTCAATCAAGTTGGGAAACCTAATAACATTCATGTGGAGCCGACTAGAAAACTTGATTCAGAAGCTATTTCAATCCTCAATGCCCCAATTACAGATGACGAAATTGTATGTGTTGTCTTTAAGTCACCAAAGCACAAAAGCCCAGGTCCAAATGGATTTCCAGCTGAATTTTACCAAACTGCACTCTATGAGTTACTTGGCTTTGTCTATGACTTGAATAGATAAAGCTATTTGTAGAAACTTTACACATAATCAATTTACTTTTACTTACCAAAAAAAAAAAGTTAGGCATGCTTTGGCAAGAGTAGTACTAGGATGGGTGACCCCCTGGGAAGTCCTCGTGTTGCACTCCTCTTTGTGCCTCGAGCGACCAAAACCTCTCCCGTCGAACTCCGAGGCGATGGTTTTGGGCCTCGAAATTTGCCGTGACCGCTACGCAATCAGTCTCATGGGGCTCCGAGAGAGCTTTCCGGAATGGGGTCGCAATAGCAATTCTGTGTTCGTTCGAGAAAGTCCCGATGGTTTCGACGCACGCTTGTCATGTCCGGTGCGCGGTTGGCCTCGTGGGCATCGGATAGATCCGGGAATGGAGATTCCGAGATCGTTCGAGGGTTTTGGGGCGCACAAGGGTGTTAGAACCCTTGCAGATTCTAAACTTGGGGTTGATCTCTTTAGGGGATCGGCCTCCTTGGAACTCTATAGGGGTTCCTGTTAGGAACTCTACAGGGGTGAATTAGTGCAGCGGAAAACTTTTTATGATTAAAACGACACTACGTTCGAACGATAAAAACGATTTTGGTTTGAAAGCCGATTCTAAGATTACTTTAACTTAAGATCAAGCAAGATGATGTTAAAGTCAATCTATGAATGCAGTTTGCAGTTATGATGAAAACCATAATATATACGCAAACTGAAATACGACGTTCGTACGAAGAAACTGATTTACGTCTAAATGCTGATTCGTAAATCACTTGATTAGGCGAGATGCTATTTAAGCAAGGGTATAAAGGCAGTTTGCAGTTATGGTAAAAATCAAAACGTAAACGTGATCTGAAATATGATGATCGTACGAAAAAGCAGATTTACGTCTAAACGCTGATTCGGAAAGTGCAAAGCTTGAAACCCGATCGTATATGCGCAAAAAGTAGTAAGCTTCAGAGGAGGTTTGCAGTAAAGATAATATGCTCAAAGTAAATGCAAACCGAGATTTAGAGTGGTTCGGTCAATCTTGACCTACTCCACTTTTGGCTTCCTCCACCGACGAGGTCACCGACGTCAACTAGAGGCCTTCCTTCAATAGGCGAAGGCCAACCACCCTTTTACAGTTTCACTCCTTTTGACGGGCTTAGGAGACAACCCTTACAGAAATTTTCTCTCCTCTCTTTACAACTCAAAACTTTGAAGAATAGAGGGAGGAGAACTTTTGGCCTTTACAACAATTTTGAGCTCTAAGAATCACAGAAAGAGATCAAGATTTCGAGTGTAAGTTCTATTCTTTCAGTGCTGAATGGGTGGGGTATTTATAGGCCCCAACCCAGTTCAAATTTGGAGCTCAAAACTATCAATTCCCAGAATTCCGGGATCAGGCGGTTGCACCTCCTGACTAGGGCAGTTGCATCGCCTGGCAGAGCTCGAAGACTGAGCCTCTGGGCGGTGCCACCTCTATCACGGGCGGTTGCACCTCTCTGCCAGAGCTCGCACCTCTCTGCTAGAGCTCGAAGACTGAGCTCAGGCGGTTGCACCTCCTGACTGGGGCGGTTGCACCGCCTGCCAGAGCTCGAAGACTTAGCTCCGGCGGTGCTACCTCCTGTCAGGGGAGGTTGCACCGCCCAGTCTCGCTCTGAGACTGAGCCCAGGCGGTGCTACCTCCTGGCTGGGGCGGTTGCACCGCCTAGTCTCCCTGGGAGACTTAGCCCAGGCAGTGCTATGTTAGGACTCTAGCTAGGAGAGTCCTAATTGAGAGGGACATTCATGTAAAACCTACCTAAGCCCACCCCTATTAAAGAGGTGAAGAGGCCGGCTAGGGTTAGGAGATTGTTTCTTAGAGATAAATTAAGAGTTGTAAAGAAATAGGAGTCTTGATTAGAAGTCTAATAGGAGTTGGTTAGAAGAATGAGTCTTGAGTAGGATTCCTATTAGGAGTTAGGGTTTAGAAACCCTATAAATAGCCATGTATTCCTCCTCTTTTCACAAGCAATAGATGAATTTTTTCTGCAGCCTTTGAGCAGCAACTTGGAGGGAGGAACCCCTATAGAGTTCCAAGGAGGCCGATCCCCTAAAAAGATCAACCCCAAGTTTAGAATCTGCAAGGGTTCTAACATGCTACCTCCTGGCTTGGGCGGTTGCACCTCCCAAGCAATCAGGGTCCGAATGGGTAGATCCATTCGGACCAATTTGGGTTTTTCAAGGGCCCAATTGCCCCAAGATTAAGCTAATGGGATCACCTCCCATTTCCAACTTAATCAATATGTTAACTACGATAAATCCTAAGATAATTTATGCAGCTTGCTCCGGTGCGTCAATTGCTTCTTCCGGCGAGTTTCCGGCAAACTTCCGTCGATCATCCGATGAACCCTCGGTGATGCTCCTACAGACTTCCGGCAAACTCCTGGACTTGCGACGATCCACTTGGCGAGTTCCGACGAGCTTCTTTTGGCAAGCTTATGGACTTCTCGGATTTGTTCCCGCAGAATCTCCGACGATTGTCCGAACTTCCGTCGAACTCTCGAACTCCCAACGTGATCATTGTCTTGATACCGGGGCAACTCCTGCTGCATGTCTAACTTTCATCGTAGTTAATCCTGCACACTTATCTCAACACAGATTAGACAACAAATGACAATTGACTTCATCATCAAAATCCGAGATTCAACAATCTCCCCCTTTTTGATGATGACAATCAATTGATAATGGAGTGAACCTTAACTCCCCCTGTCTATATGCCATACTTGAGATAAGTCATTCTTGAATTCAAGACCTAAGAATTCAAGCGACATATTGATAAGTTAAATCATTTGAACTTATCAATACTCCCATCATGATTCCCATCATGATGTATCTCTCTGAAGATGATGTCAAGGCTTGACATTAATTTGCAGATTTTACATTACAAGTTTGAATGATGGTAATAGTAACAATTCATCATATTGTAAGATATCAACATGTAAAGCTGTGAAGTAAGATTTTGATATCATTACATGATGTACACATTTCAAATATTTTAGCAAGTGTTGCATTTCTTCACATGGTAAGATATCAACTCAAGGCATAATGCAAATTATAGCATATGTTCATATATCTCTTGGTGATGCAAGCATGGCATAATCATAGCATCAGTGTTTATAGCATCAATATATATATTTCTCCCCCTTTGTCATCAACAAAAAGCATGGTAGTTGTGATACCAGGAAAACAATATAAGCAAGTTATCAAGCATATAAAGGAAGGCATGATACGTAGATTGCTTTGAATACTTCTTCTTCTTTTTTTTGTTATAATCCTTTGTGCATGAAGGAGGAAAGCCATTTGTGATTCCAGCTATTTGTGAGTTTACTTTGAGTCAAGATATGTGTTTGAAACAGCTTTTTGCAAGTAAAAATACTATTATCCATATTTCAAGATGAAATTCATAAGCAGGAATCATTTCATCAAATCCATTTCAGAAAAAAAATATTTTTCATAAGAGTGTATGAGAAAATTTGATTTTTAGCATTCCAACTGTTAAGCAAATCTGAAAATGAGATGAACTCTTTCAGCATTCGGACAAGACTATGCTACAGATTTTCAAATACGATTGAAGACAAAATATTTCAACACATGTTATGTAATGGCAATCAAGTGATTTGATCATTAGGGCGACGGTACTGTAGCAGCGACCAGATCTCCCTAGGACGATCCGACTCCTGCAGCGTCGGCTTTCTCCCACGGGCAAAGGGCGACGACACTGTAGCGACGATCCGATCTCCCAAGTGCGACGCTACTGTAGCGGCGGCGGCCCAGATCTAGGGCGACGGTACTGTAGCGACGACCAGCAGCGACCAGATCTTGGGCGATGCAGTAGTGGTGACGACATAGTAGCGGCGACCAGATCTAGGGCGACGACACTGTAGCGGCGACCAGATCTCCATAGCATCGCCTTCTCCCCAAGGGCGACGATACTGTAGCAGCAACCAGATCTCTCTAAGGCAACGGTACCGTAGCGGCGATCTAATATACTGCAGCGGTGGCTTTTCCCAATGGTGTCGTTTCTGTAGCGACGACCAGAGGGATCAAACATGGTAGCGATGGCCCCTAGGGCTGGCGATGGTGGCGAGAGGGTTGCAAGGCTCCCTACCGCTACCCCCCAAGTTGCTCTTCCACCATATCCTTTCCAGAGAGAAACTCCTTCGACGAAGCAGCATCGAAGCAGGTCACGCTCTAAATCACGGCAGCCTGCTCTCATTTCCAGCGATCCTCGGCCTTGGACTAGCCTCTTCAAGGCTCCGGTTGGAAGTCCAGATCTAAGCTTGGAATTCTTTACTCCAGAAGTTCAGGTTGATAAGAAGATTGCTGTATACGAGACTGATGATTCAGCAGAGCTTATTGAGACATGGTCTATGGAGATTGTTGGCTATGTGGTAGGTCTCAAAACATCTTATTTCCCACTATCCTCATTTATCAAAACTCGATGGGGAATATCGTCATTTGATCTTCATATGCTGGAGAACGGATTCTTTGTTTGCAAGTTATACTCTGAAGAAGATTTGCAGCGAATCCTCGAAGGATTCTGGACTATCCGCGATCATCCAATGATTCTACGACGTTGGTCTCCTGATGTCCGTTTGGAGTTAGATAGCCTACAGTCTATTTCATTATGGGTATCCTTTCAAGGACTGCCTCTACATCTTTGGAGTCGATGTTTTATTGCAAAGTTATGCAGCACTTCGGGGACAGCCACTCTACATCGACAAAGCAAATGCAGCTTCGGGCGAGATTAGCATTTGCACGAGCATGTGTGCTGGTTTCTTCCCCGATGAAGATCTTCCTAATGAGGTTTTCTATCGTGATCTTGACGGAACACTTTCGGAAGGTACATGTCTCATATTCCGGAAGCCACAAACGATGTCATCGTTGCTTATCTTTTGGTCATGCAAATGGAGCTTGTCAAAAAAACCCCAAATCCAACCACAAAGGTCTATCGACCACGCCAAGCACCTCAAAGAACAAAGTGATTCTTCTCTAATGGCAGTAGCAATCGATGGTGGCGAAAACTATCGAAAGCATTAGACCTGCAAGGAAAGCCTCGCGGACAGAAGGACAATTCCAAAACTTTATCTCTACCTATAATGTCGAGCCTTCCACAATAGAGGTTTCCCATGGTACTAGTGGATAGGAGAAACATAAGTCGAAACTTCATCTCTTCCAATATCATCGGATCCATCCACACTAGCTCAACGAACTTCTCGGGTCCAAGCAAATCTCGCTAGCAAGGATATTATTCCTCAACAAACTCAGGCCACAACAAACATCGCCAACAAGGATATTACGTCTCAACAAACTCATGCCCCAACAAACCTCTCTAGCCGACCGCTCCAACAAGTACTATCCAGGGATATTGTGATGCAACAATCTTATCGAGCTTCAACAAACCCTACCAATCAAGACCACATGATTCAAGGTACTTTAAAGTTTAAAAATCTGCAAGCTGTAGATGAAGTGGATAAATATAGGAATAAAGCCATAAAAGGTAAGGATATTGTGCGGGAGGAAAATACAAAACCGAAGGATAAGAAAAAGGATGGTACAATCCATCCAAAGTCGTAGGATGAATACCTTACTACCTTTTCATTTGTTTATTACTAATGAAGATAACATGCTGGAATGTTCACGGATTTAATAAGCCGGAAAAATGTCGGGAGCTCAACAGAATAATCAAGTCTGCCGCATGTGATATTATTATTCTAGTGGAAACGAAAATTAAACAATCACGCGTTCATGCTCAAAAGAATTTAATATGGCCGGACGCAGAACTGTTTACCAATGACTCAAATGAAACTTTTTGTAGAATATGGGTCTTATGGTATCCTAACTCTATTAATGCTTGGTTTATTTCTGCTACTGATCAATTCATTCATCTTAAGGTAGAGGATAAAAAGAATGGTTTTCAATTCAATTTCACTGGTATATATGCTTCAAACAGTATGCAAGAAAGAAATACTCTTTGAATCCGACGACTAATATTGTAAATGGTCGTCTCAATGTACCTTGGATTGTTCTTGGAGACTTTAATACTGTTCGGTACATAAATGAAAAATAGGGGATAGACAACTTTCGAAAAGCCAGCTTCAAAGTTTCAATTATTACATTGACACCTGCAGCATTGTTTGATATGAAATCTGTGGGTAATTAGCTCTCCGGAGTAATCAAGGTGCTGCTAACAGAAAAAATAATGGCTCGACTTGATAGGTGTTTGATTAATCATGAATGGTTAACAGTTTACCCAGATTCACTTCTTGAGTATGGTGCTCCTTTGTTTTCGACCATTCTTTAATGTATATACACGCTTGAAAAAAAGACACCAAGAGGCAAGAAACCGTTTAGATTCTTTAACATGTGGAGTACTCATCCTCAATTTCTTGATGTTATCGGATCTGCTTGGAATGTTAATGTGCATGGATCCCCCCCCCTTACATCTTATGTCGAAAGCTCAAAAGCCCGTAAAGCAGCACTAAAGGAGTGGAATACAAATACCTTTGGCAATATTAACACCGAGTTCAATTTTGCAGAAAAGGAACTAATGTCATTGCAACATGAGGTGCAACTTCAGCCAAATGATGAAAATATTATCTACAAAGAGGCAGAAGCCAGAAATAACTTCATGCAAGCCTTAAAACAGGAGGAAAGTTTTGCAAAGCAGAAGTCTCGACAGCATTGGCTTACACTAGGGGATTCCAATACAAAATTTTTCTATGCTTCAATTGCTACTCGAAGGGCTGTTAACTGTATCAGCAAATGTAGAGACAAAGATGATAATCTTATTGAGAATTTAGATGAGGTTAAAGCACCCATAGAGCAATTTTTTTATTCCTTACTCAATCAAGATGAGAAACCTAATAACATTCATGTGGAGCCGACTAGAAAACTTGATTCAAAAGCTATTTCAATCCTCAATGCCCCAATTACAGATGACGAAATTGTATGTGTTGTCTTTAAGTCACCAAAGCACAAAAGCCCAGGTCCAGATGGATTTCCTGCTGAATTTTACCAAACTGCTTGGTCTATTATTGGAAATGTTGTGATCAAGGCTTGCTAACATTTTTTCTCTTCAGGTCATATTCTTAGAGAGATGAATTGCACTTTTATTTCCTTAATTCCAAAGAATGCAGGGGCTGATTCACTAGAGAACTCTTGACCCATATCATTATACAACTTTATTTACAAGATCATCTCCAAAGTATTGGCAAATAGAATGCAAAAGGTAATACACAAGATCATTAGCCCAAATCAAGCTGCTTTCATCAAAGGGAGAAGTATACATCATGACATTTTGCTTGCTAATGACTTGGTCAAAGATTTGCATTCAAAAGCAAGAGGGACAAAAATCTGTTTTAAAGCTGATTTACGGAAAGCCTTTGATTCAGTTAATAGGAAGTTTATCTATAAGATGCTCCTCGATATGAACTTCCCACAGCAATGGGTTAATTGGATTCAATCTTGCCTAGAAACTCCAAAGTTTTCGATACTCTTTAATGGCTCACCAATTGGTTTTTTTGGGAGCACGAATGGCATCCGACAAGGTGATCCACTCTCTCAGTATCTCTTTACTACTGCGATGGAAGGACTTAGCTATATGTTGGAACATGCAGTCTTAAATGGCAGCATTAAGGTTCCCATTGCTGGTTCTATTCATATATCACATATAACATTTGCAGATGTCTTACTTATCTTTCTCCAAAATGAACCAACTTCAGTAAAGAACCTGGCTACTATTATGAATAACTTTGGTATGGTTTCTGGACTTCAGTTAAATCATGCAAAAAGTAAAGTATATATGAGCCCTTACGTTGAGGATAATGTCTTTATTGCACAAACTTTGGGGGTTAGTGAGGGAAGCTTGCCAGTTCCTTATTTGGGTCTCCCGCCCATATCCATTGGCATTCACAAAACCCAATCGTCCTATATCTTGCAAAAAAAAATAAAGAATAGAATTTCTTCTTGGAAAAATAGGTTTCTATCAAAAGCGGACGACTCGAACTCATCCGTTGGTCTTGCACTCCTACTCTATATATTGGTGTAATGCATTTCTTACACTTTCTTTGGACTTCTCCAAGATATTGAACGGTTATTAATGAACTTCTTCTGAAATGGCACAAATGATAAGGCAATGCATATGGTAAATTGGGATAGCATTTGCAAACCGAAAGATGAAGGGGGGCTAAACTTGAGAAATACTAGAGATTGGAATCAAGCATGTCTGGTGCAGCAATTGTGGGATCTTTTGCAAAACTAATGTTCCTTATGGTCACATTGGGTTTCTGCTAGGTATCTTTCAAAGGAATCAATCTGGGAAATTTCAACAAGAACATACCACTCTGCAGCTTGGAAAGGAATTTTAAAGGCAAGGAATTTGCTAATCAACACACATTTCCTATGCAATCTCTTCTGGAACTAGTACTAATATGTGGTACGATCCTTGGGTGAATGGGCAGAGTATATTTCTATTATATGGTGACAGTATATGAAAAGATCTTGGGGATCCCAAATATTGGAAGGTTACTGAGTTCATTGCTAACGGTACCTGGTGTCTCCCTAATCCTATTTCTCCCGAAATGTTATCACTTTGGCCGACTATTATAGCTATTCCAATCAGGAACAACTCTTCAGATATACTTATTTGGCCTCATGATAATGGCAAATTTAGTGCCACATCCGCATGGAATCAAATTAGGCAAAGAAATAACAAGTGGGTCCCAAGCAGTTGGACATGGGATCGACCGGGATCACAAAGACATTCCTTATGTACATAGCAGGCCCTTCTCAATAAACTACCTACAATAGACAATATGAAAAGAAGAGGTATCTATCATGTTAACCGATGCTCCCTTTGTATGCAACAAGAAGAAACTGTTAACCACCTCTATTTTGCTTGTGATTATACAAAATGGATATGGAAGGAGATTCTCCAGCGATTTGAACTCAATAGACTGTCGCAACCAAACTTGCACCAAGAACTAGGCGACCTCATGCAATGTTTCTCAAGAAAAGGGCCTCTCACACAACTGGCAAAGCTTACTTCCAAATGCGCTATTTGGTGGATGTGGAAGGAGAGATGTAATAGAATCTTTGAATGTCAACACATAAACAATGCTCAACTATTGAAAGAGATTATTAGAGACTCAAGATCCTGTATGGAGCAAGATCTCAAAACGGAGCACTTTACCCAAAGAGAAAAAGATATTTTTATCAAATATAATTTTGCTATTAGCTAATGATCTTGGGAATGATGCCAAATTAGGCATCCACAGGTAGTTTTGATATATCTAGATAAATATTTTCGATGTTGATTATAATTAGGAGTTATAGTCTACAGCATGTGTAGTCATAACTATCGCATTCGAACTCCATGAGTTACTTGGCTTTGTCTATGACTTGTATAGATAAAGCTATTTGTAAAAACTTTACACATAATCAATTTACTTTTACTTACCAAAAAATCTCTTCTGGAACTAGTACTAATATTTGGTACGATCCTTAGGTGAATGGGAAGTGTATATTTCAATTATACGGTGATAGAATACGAAAAGATCTTAGGGCTCCGAAAGATTGGAAGGTTTCTGAGTTCATTGCTAACGGTACCTGGTGTCTCCCTAATCCTATCTCTCCCGAAATGTTATCACTTTAGCTGACTATTATGGCTATTCCAATCTGGAACAACTCTTCAGATATACTTATTTGGCCTCATGACAATGGCAAATTTAGTGCCACATCCGCATGGAATCAAATTAGGCAAAGAAATAACAAGTGGGTCCCAAGCAGTTGGACATGGGATCGACCAGGATCACAAAGACATTCCTTATGTACATGGCAGGCCCTTCTCAATAAACTACATACAATAGACAATATGAAAAGAAGATGTATTTATCATGTTGATCGATGCTCCCTTTGTATGCAACAAGAAGAAACTGTTGACCACCTCTATTTTGCTTGTGATTATACAAAATAGATATGAAAGGAGATTTTCCAGCGATTTGAACTCAATAGACTGCCTCAACCAAACTTGCACCAAGAACTAGACGACCTCATGCAATGTTTCTCAAGGAAAGGGCCTCTCACACAACTAGCAAAGGTTACTTTCAGATGCGCTATTTGGTGGATATGGAAGGAGAGATGTAACAGAATCTTTGAATGTCAACACACAAACAATGCTCAGCTATTGAAAGAGATTATTTGAGACTCAAGATCCTATATAGAGTAAGATCCCAAAATGGAGCACTTTACCCAAAGAGAAAAAGATATTTTTATCAAATTTAATTTTGCTATTAGCTAAAGATCTTGGGAATGATGCCAAATTATGTACCCACAGGTAGTTTTAATATATCTGGATAAACATTTTCTATGTTGATTATAATTAGGAGTTATAGTCTACAGCATGTGTAGTCATAACTATCGCATTCGCACTCTATGAGTTACTTGGCTTTGTCTATGACTTGCATAGATAAAGCTATTTGTAGAAACTTTATACATAATCAATTATTTTTACTTACCAAAAAAATTATTCTTCACTTAGAGGTTTTGTAAAAATGTCAACTAGTTGATGTTTAGTATCAATGGCAATGACTTATCAACTGTATTGGTATATCACTTTTTCAAACTATATCATGGAAATCAAAGCACAAGGTTTTCAAAACTTTTAGTTTCAATATAAAATCCAAGATAACCATTTAGTTTATATTTACCACGATAGATGTTTACAACTCTACATATGCTCAAAATATATCAGGTAACCATATCAAGGATCAAGGCAAAGCACATCATGGTGAGTAACATAAGGAGTTTACAATAACAACAGATGATTGTGTTCATACAAGCTTATTCATGAGGTAGAAAATTTAAGTGCCTAAACAAGGAGTCAAATTGACGATGAATTTGCTGCAGCTCAGATAGGATTTGATCTTGTCGTTGTTCAAGTCATTCTTGTCTTTGTTCGAACCGGTCCATCCGAATCCCAATATCTTCGACAGATGATGTATGAGTTTGCTCAAATGGATGTGTTTCCTCAAAGAGACAGATCGGAGGAGATTGGGTACCCCTAAATACTAGTGTTTCTGGTTCTGGTTCAGGTTGAGGGGGATCAAGTCTTCTTGGCATTCTAACCTAGTTACCGTTTCTATAAAAACATCTTAATCGGTGAAGTAGATTTTTATTTATTATGCTAAATCTATCTATTTTTATTACTTCTTCTTCCGGTGGTATTAGAATATCGTAGGCTTTCCTTATTCTAGTGATTATACCACCATATGGGAGCATCATGTCTTTCTTAGATAGTTCTAACATGTTTTGTTGGATAAGATAACCAAGACAGATGTCATGTCCTTTCATGATCAAATACATAGTTCCTAATTCTAATTGACTTACTTCATCATGATGGTATTGTTTAGGGAGAATGATGCTAGTTAGGATATGATGAAGTACCTTTGTGTTTAGAGGCAGTAGATGTTCACAACTTTTAGGAACAAATGCTAAGTTGGGATTGGCAAAAATTGTTCCTAAGGCTTCAACATATGTTGTTCCAACAGTTTTATCATCCCATGATCCTCTAAAGTAAAGTCCTCTACTTTTTATGGGAATGCCTATCGTGTCGCAAATGAATCTATCCATAATTGAGATGTATTGTCCTAAAAGATAGGTGGACATTCTTTCTTCTTTATCTATTTGTATGTTGTTGTAAAACAATCTAACAAGTCTTGGATAGATGGGTTCGTTAATTTGCAAAATTGGAAGTAGATCTAAGTTTACAAACCATTGGATTATCTCTAAGTCTCTTAGTTCATTTAAATCTACGTATTTTCCCTTATTGACACTCCTAAGTTTGAAAGAGGAAAATTTTTCGTCATGGTATTTTGAATTGAAAAGGGTGAGATCAAAATCTTCTACTAATCTCCTCTTTCCTTTGTCCCTTGAGGATCTTCTAGATCCCATAACTACTACTGTTTAGAAGAATAGTGATGAGCAAGAGTAAATAACAAAAAGTTTAAGGGCTTCTTAGAGAGTAGTACCTTAGTGAGATCTTCAAGAGAGGGAAGGATTGTTGATGTTTTGCTTAGAAATGAGGGGTATTTGGGATGCTAAGAGGGGTGAAATGGGGATGGAGGAGGCTTGGAAGAGTAGAGGAGGGAAGGGAGTGAGTTGGGGTCGGTTTCACTGCCGGCCCTAGCTTGGGTTAAAAAGGGCAGAGTTGCGGGCGGTTGCACCTCTGGCTGGAGCGGTGCAACCGCTTGCAACACGTGACAGTTGGAGGTGCTACCTCCAGTTGGGGCGGTGCCACCGCCTGCAGGCGGTGAGTACTTGTTCTGATCAGTGTGATCTGATCTGAGATTTTTTTGTCTTGAGAAGAATTTTCATTCAGAGCAATCAACTTTACTTACGTAATTACGTAAAAGTTTTCATTTTAAGGCAAGGACTTTTGCACGATCAAGATAGATCTTTTAACGTGCATACTCTCAATGTCGTACACATGTTTGTGATAGTTTGTTCAAGTTGGTAAGCCTTACAAGTTCATGACAAACTTAGTTACTTCATGATACAGAGTTGGATTCAAAGGTTATGAACGGATGAAATTGATGGGTTCGAAAATCCAGAGGATATGTGAATTTGGGAATCATACGTTTCTAATTCTGAAAAGTCAAATAAGGTTGTATCTAAATCGCATTTGTGATTTTAAATTTATAATCTCCATCTGTTATTTAGGCTAGAGAATATTACGAGTTCCTTTTTGGATCTTGGGTCATGACTATCGAGAATCAAGGAGCAGAATATTATTTCTTGCTCCAGCCTAAAATTTTTATGTTTTTACAGGAAGGGATGATTTTTAGGTACCCATTTGCTTTTGGGTGCCTCACAAATAGATCTACATTGTCTATCATGTTGCATAGAATTTATCGGAACCCAAATCAATTTGTTTGGACTAATTTTCTTGAATGGACAATAATGCATCTTGTGTCCAAATTTGTAACAAAAGTTGCATTTGTTTTGATGTCGAACATGTAAGATGGGGCCTTTTATGAAGTTGGTTGAATTTGGTGAGGACTTCTCAAAAATCCAATTCCACTTCTTTTGGGAACGTGACCCTTGTTTGCAAGGATCATGTTTAATGACTTGCTACCAACCTCGAATTTCTTCAAGGTGTCCTTAAGTAGCAAGTTTTCCTTTTGGAGAGTTTCTAGATCATGGTATTTTATGCATGAGCTTAAACTATCATGATGTTCAGCTTTTAACTTATCGAAATTACAAATAAGACTATCATGCTCCTTTTTTAGCAATTTGTATTTTCTACTAGTTGTCTTACATTCATCAAATAATTCATGGAAAGCATTTAATAATTCATGATAAGGTAAATCTTCATCAATTAAATTTGTTACCTCATCTCCGATGGCCATTAAGGCGTAATGAGCAACTTGCTCGGTGTTGGACTCCTCTTCTTCGGATGCGCTCGAATCATCCCATGTTGCTTTGAGCGCCTTCTTCTTGGATGTTCTCTTTTTGGCTTGGGGACAATCACTCTTGTAGTGTCCCGGCTTTTTGCACTCATAGCAAATAACTTGGTCCTTCTTGGGTTCAAGTTTATTTTTTGCGTCATCCTTAAACTTGTTTCTTTTAAAGAATTTTTTAAATTTTCTTGTTAGAAGTGCCAAGTCATCATCATAGTCCTCATCACTTGAGTTTTCTCTCAAGTGGCCTTCTGAAGTTTTAAGTGCCATATCCTTCCTGTTCTTAATGACCCGATTAGTTCTTCAAGAGGGAAGTTGCGTAGATCTTTTGCCTCTTGAATAGCAGTGACTTTAGGATCCCAACTCTTAGGAAGGGATCTTAGAATCTTATTTACGAGCTCAAAATCCGAAAAACTTTTTCCGAGTCCTTTTAGACCGTTGACGACATCCGTGAAACGGGTAAACATGTCGCCAATGGTTTCACTCGATTTCATCCGGAAAAGTTCGAAAGAATATAACAGAAGATTGATTTTTGACTCTTTCACTCTACTTGTGCCTTCGTGAGTCACTTCAAGTGTGTGCCAAATATCAAATGCGGTTTCACAAGTTGAAACATGGTTAAACTCATTTTTATCAAGTGCACAAAATAAGGCATTCATAGCCTTTGCATTAAGAGCGAAAGCCTTCTTCTCCAATTCATTCCAATCGATTTTCGAAGAGAAGACTTCAAAAATCCATTTTCGACAAGAATCCAAAGTTCAAAATCCATAGAAATAAGAAAGATCCTCATTCGGGTCTTCCAATAGGTGTAGTCCGTCCCACTGAACATGGGTGGACGTGTAATAGAATGGCCCTCTTGGTTTCCGGCGTATGCCATCTCTCTTGGGTTTTAATCCGTTAGAGAGTTAACCCCGCTCTGATACCAATTGTTAGGATCAAGAGTAGTAAGAGGGGGGGGGGGTGAGTAAAAAAAAAAAAAAAAAAAAAAAAAAAAAAAAAAAAAAAAAAAAAAAAAAAAAAAAAAAAAAAAAAAAAAAAAAAAAAAAAAAAAAAAAAAAAAAAAAAAAAAAAAAAAAAAAAAAAAAAAAAAAAAAAAAAAAAAAAAAAAAAAAAAAAAAAAAAAAAAAAAAAAAAAAAAAAAAAAAAAAAAAAAAAAAAAAAAAAAAAAAAGTAGTGTAGCGGAAAACATTCTGCGATTAAAACGACACCGCGTTCAAACGATAAAAATGATTTCTGTTTGAAAGCCGATTCTAAGATTACTTTAACTTAAGATCAAGCAAGATGATGTTAAAGTCAATCTATGAAGGCAGTTTGCAGTTATGATGAAAACCAGAATATAAGCGCAAACTGAAATACGACGTTCGTACGAAGAAACTGATTTACGTCTAAATGCTGATTCGTAAATCACTTGATTAGGCGAGATGTTGTTTAAGCAAGGGTATAAAGGCAGTTTGCAGTTATGGTAAAAATCAAAACGTAAACGTGATTTGAAATACGATGATCGTACGAAAAAGCATATTTACGTCTAAATGCTGATTTGGAAAGTGCAAAGCTTGAAACCCGATCGTATATGCGTAGAAAGCAGTAAGCTTCAGAGGAGGTTTCAGTAAAGATAATATGCTCAAAGTAAATGCAAACCGAGATTTAGAGTGGTTCGGTCAATCTTGACCTACTCCACTTTTGGCTTCCTCGACCGACGAGGTCACCGACGTCAACTAGAGGCCTTCCTTCAATCGGCGAAGGCCAACCACCCAATTACAGTTTCACTCCTTTTGACGGACTTAGGAGACAACCCTTACAGAAATTTTCTCTCCTATCTTTACAACTCAAAACTTTGAAGAACAGAGGGAGGAGAACGTTTGGCCTTTACAACAATTTTGAGCTCTAAGAATCACAGAAAGAGATCAAGATTTTGAGTGTAAGTTCTATTCTTTCAGTGCTGAATGGGTGGGGTATTTATAGGCCCCAACCCAGTTCAAATTTGGAGCTCAAAACTGTCAATTCTCAGAATTCCGGGATCAGGCAATTGCACCTCCTAACTAGGGCGGTTGCACCGCCTGGCAGAGCTCGAAGACTGAGCCTCTGGGCGGTGCCACCTCTGTCTGGGGCGGTTGCACCTCTCTACCAGAGCTCGAAGACCGAGCTCAGGCGGTTGCACCTCCTGACTGGGACGGTTGCACCGCCTGCCATAGCTCGAAGATTGAGCTCAAGCGATGCTACCACCTGTCAGGGGAGGTTGCACCGCCCAGTCTCGCTCGGAGACTGAGCCCAGGCGGTGCTACCTCCTGGCTGGGGTGGTTGCATCGCCCAGTCTCCCTGGGAGACTTAGCCCAGGCGGTGCTACCTCCTGGGTTGGGCGGTTGCACCTCCCACAGCAATCAGGGTCCGAATGGGTAGATCCATTCGGCCCAATTTGGGTTTTTCAGGGGCCCAATTGCCCCAAGATTAAGCTAATGGGATCACCTCCCATTTCTAACTTAATCATTGTGCTAACTAAGATAAATCCTAAGAAAATTTCTGCAGCTTGCTCCGATGCGTCAATCGCTTCTTCCGGCGAGTTTCCGGCGAACATCCGTCGATCATCCGATGAACCCTTGGTGATGCTCCTGCGGACTTCCGGCAAACTCCTAGACTTGCGACGATCCACTTGGTGAGTTCCGACGAGCTTCTTTTGACAAGCTTATGGACTTCTCGGATTTGTTCCCGTAGAACCTCCGACGACTGTCCGAACTTCCGTCGATCTCTCGAACTCCCAACGTGATCATTGTCTTGACTCCAGCGCAACTCCTACTGCATGTCTAACTTTCATCGTAGTTAATCCTGCACACTTATCTCAACACATAGATTAGACAACAAATGATAATTGACTTCATCATCAAAATCCGATATTCAACAGTTCCTCCCTCCAAGTTGCTGTTCAAAGGCTGCAGAAAAGATTCATCTATTGCTTATCAAAAGAGGAGGAATACATGGTTATTTATAGGGTTTCTAAACCCCAACTCCTAATAGGACTCCTACTCAAGACTCCTTCTTCTAACCAACTCCTAATATGACTTCTACTCAAGACTTATTCCTTTACAACTCCCAATTCATCTCAAAGAAACAACCTCCTAACCCTAGCCGGCCTCTTCACCTCTTTAATAGGGTCGGCTTAGGTATGTTTTACATGAATGTCCCTCTCAATTAGGACTCTCCTAGCTAGAGTCCAAACAGACCTGCCCTCTTCAAATCAGCCTTGTCCTCGAGGCTGACGATTCATGAATTTTGGGAATTTGATCTTCAAGTCGTCATAGTTCTCCCAAGTGGAATCTTCTGTTGGTAGGTTCACCCACTGTATTAGCACTTTAGTAGTGGGTCATCGTCATCGAGTCACGATCCGTCGATCAATAATGGCACTTGGTTGGGTCTGGAGTTCTTCTTGGATAGTCATATTTGGTGGGTGGCTTTGGGCTGTCTCCAAGCACCTATTTACAACTTTTGTCTGGCCGTTGATTTATGGGTGATATGCCGTACTCCTTTTCAATTTAGTACCCTGCATATGGAATAACTTTGTCCAAAATCTGCTTGTGAAGATGCAAGTAAAATTTATCATTAGCACAATGCATCCTTTATATTGTAATTTTTTTGAGTCCCAATTGTAATGAGCCACGGAGCTTGGTGCTTCCTCCAAATTTTTTATAATCATACTAGTCTCTGAATCTTCTTGCCATTCCATCTTAATATACTTAAGGAAGTCGCTGGTTGGAAGTAAAACGACCGAAACTTCAGCTTGCACGGGTAGTTTTTTTTTTTGTAAGTAAAAGTAAAATGATTATGTGTAAAGTTTTTACAAATAGCTTTATCTATACAAGTCATAGACAAAGCCAAGTAACTCATGGAGTTCGAATGCGATAGTTATGACTACACATGCTGTAGACTATAACTCCTAATTATAATCAACATAGAAAATGTTTATCTAGATATATCAAAACTACCTGTGGGTACATAATTTGGCATCATTCCCAAGATCTTTAGCTAATAGCAAAATTAAATTTGATAAAAATATTTTTTTCTCTTTAGGTAAAGTGCTCCATTTTGAGATCTTGCTCCATACAGGATCTTGAGTCTCTAATAATCTCTTTCAATAGCTGAGCATTGTTTGTGTGTTGACATTCAAAGATTCTGTTACATCTCTCCTTCCACATCCACCAAATAGCGCATCTGAAAGTAACCTTTGCAAGTTGTGTAAGTGGCCCTTTTCTTGAGAAACATTGCATGAGGTCGCCTAGTTCTTGGTGCAAGTTTGGTTGCGGCAGTCTATTGAGTTCAAATTGCTAGAGAATCTCCTTCCATATCCATTTTGTATAATCACAAGCAAAATAGAGGTAGTCAACAGTTTCTTCTTGTTGCATACAAAGGGAGCATCGGTTAACATAATAGATACCTCTTCTTTTCATATTGTCTATTTTAGGTAGTTTATTGAGAAAGCAAAATAGATGCTCGGGTAGTTGTGAAAGCGCATCTGCAAGAATATTCTCTTTCCCCTTTTTGTAAGTAAAAGTAAATTGATTATGTGTAAAGTTTTTACAAATAGCTTTATCTATACAAGTCATAGACAAAACCAAGTAACTCATGGAGTTCGAATGCGATAGTTATGACTACACATGCTGTAAACTATAACTCCTAATTATAATCAACATAGAAAATGTTTATCCAGATATATCAAAACTACCTGTGGGTACATAATTTGGCATCATTCCCATGATCTTTAGCTAATAGCAAAATTAAATTTGATAAAAATATCTTTTTCTCTTTGGGTAAAGTGCTTCGTTTTGAGATCTTGCTCCATACAGGATCTTGAGTCTCTAATAATCTCTTTCAATAGCTGAGCATTGTTTGTGTGTTGACATTCAAAGATTACTCATACATCTCTCCTTCCACATCCACCAAATAAGCGATCCAAAGTAATCTTTGCCAGTTGTGTGAGAGGCCCTTTCCTTGAGAAACATTGCATGAGGTCACCTAGTTCTTGGTGCAAGTTTGGTTGCGACATTCTATTGAGTTCAAATTGCTGGAGAATCTCCTTCCATATCCATTTTGTATAAACACAAGCAAAATAGAGGTGGTCAACAGTTTCTTCTTGTTGCATACAAAGGGAGCATCGGTTAACATGATAGATACCTCTTCTTTTCATATTGTCTATTGTAGGTAGTTTATTAAGAAGGGCCTACCAAGTACATAAGGAATGTCTTTGTGATCCCGGTCGATCCCATGTCCAACTGCTTGGGACCCATTTGTTATTTCTTTGCCAAATTTGATTCCATGCGAATGTGGCACTAAATTTGCCATTGTCATGAGGCCAAATAAGTATATCTGAAGAGTTGTTCCTAATTGGAATAGCTATAATAGTCGGCCAAAGTGATAACATTTCGGGAGAAATAGGATTAAGGAGACACCAGGTACCGTTAGCAATGAACTCAGAAACCTTCCAATCTTTGGGAGCCCCAAGATCTTTTAATTCTACGTCACCATATAATTGAAATATACTATTCCCATTCACCCAAGGATGGTACCACATATTAGTACTAGTTCGGGAAGAGATTGCATAGGAAATGTGTTTGATTAGCCAATTCCTTGCCTTTAAAATTCCTTTCCAAGCTGCAGAGTGGTATGTTCTTGTTGAAATTTCCCAGATTGATTCCTTTGAAAGATACCTAGCAGAAACCCAATGTGACCATAAGGAACATTTATTTTGCAAAAGATCCCACAATTGCTGCACCATACATGCTTGATTCCAATCTCTAGTATTTCTCAAGTTTAGCCCCCCTTCATCTTTCGGTTTACAAATGCTATCCCAATTTACCATATGCATTGCCTTATCATTTGTGTCATTCCAGAAGAAGTTCATTAATAACCGTTCAATATCTTGGAGAAGTCCAAAGGGTAGAAGAAATCGTTACACCGATATATAGAGTAGGAGTGCAATACCGAATCGGATGAGTTCGATTCGTCCTGCTTTTGATAGAAACCTATGTTTCCAAGAAGAAATTCTATTCTTTATTTTTTTGCAAGATAGGCTAACAGTGGGTTTTGTGAATGCACATGGATATGAGCGGAGACCCAAATAAGGAACCGCAAGCTTCCCTCACTAACCCCCAAAGTTTGTGCAATAAAGACATTATCCTCAACGTGGGGCTCATATATACTTTACTTTTTTCGCATGATTTAACTGAAGTCCGAAAACCATACCAAGTCATTCATAATAGTAGCGGGTTCTTTCTTGAAGTTGGTTCATTTTGAAGAAAGATAATTAAGTCATCTGCAAATGTTATATGTGATATATGAAACGAACCAACAATGGGTACCTTAATGCTGCCATTTAAGACTTCGTGTTCCAACATACAAATTAAGTCCTTCCATCACAATAGTAAAAAATATCGGAGAGAGTGGATCACCTTGTCGGATGCCATTCATGCTCCCAAAAAAAACCCAATTGGTAAGCCATTAAAGAGTATCGAAAACTTTGGAGTTTCAGGCAAGATTGAATCCAATTAACCCATTCTTTGTGGGAAGTTCATATCGATGAGCATCTTATAGATAAACTTCCTATTAACTGAATCAAAGGCTTTCCGTAAATCAGCTTTAAAACAGATTTTTGTCCCTCTTGCTTTTGAATGCAAATCTTTGACCAAGTCATTAGCAAGCAAAATGTTATGATGTATACTTCTCCCTTTGATGAAAGCAGCTTGATTTGGGCTAATGATATTGTGTATTACCTTTTGCATTCTATTTGCCAATACTTTGGAGATGATCTTGTAAATAAAGTTGCATAATAATATGGGTCGATAGTTCTCTAGTGAATCAGCCCCTGCATTCTTCGGAATTAAGGAAATAAAAATGCAATTAATCTCTCTAAGAATATGACCTGAAGAGAAAAAATGTTGGCAAGCCTTGATCACATCATTTCCAATAATAGACCAAGCAGTTTGGTAAAATTCAGCTGGAAATCCATCTGGACTTGGGCTTTTGTGCTTTGGTGACTTAAAGACAACACATACAATTTCGTCATCATACGTAATTGGGGCATTGAGGATTGAAATTGCTTCAATCAAGTTTTCTAGTCGGCTCCACATGAATGTTATTAGGTTTCTCATCTTGATTGAGTAAGGAATAAAAAAAATTGCTCTGTGTGTGCTTTTAACCTCATCTAAATTCTCAATAAGATTATCATCTTTGTCTCTACATTTGTTTCACAGTTAACACCCTTCAGTATAGCAATTGAAGCATAGAAAAATTTTTGTATTGGAATCCCCTAGTGTAAGCCAATCTTTGTCGAGACTTCGCTTTGCAAAACTTTCCTCTGTTTTAAGGCTTGCATGAAGTTATTTCTGGCTTCCGCCTCTTTGTAGATAATATTTTCATCATTTGGTTGAAGTTGCACCTCATGTTGCAATGACATTAGTTCCTTTACGCAAAATTGAACTCGTGTTAATATTGCCAAAGGTATTTGTATTCCACTCCTTTAGTGCTGCTTTTACTGGGCTTTGAGCTTTCGACATAAGATGTAAGGGGGGGGATCCATGCATTAACATTCCAAGCAGATCTGATAACATCAAGAAATTGAGGATGAGTACTCCACATGTTAAAGAATCTAAACGGTTTCTTGCCTCTTGGTGTCGCTTTTTTCTTTTTCTCGCGTGTATATACATTAAAGAATGGTCGAAAAAACAAAGGAGCACTATACTCAAGAAGTGAATCTGGGTAAACTGTTAACCATTCATGATTAATCAAACACCTATCAAGTCGAGCCATTATTTTTCTGTTAGCAGACACCTTGATTACTCCGGAGAGCCAATTACCCACAGATTTCATATCAAACAATGCTGCGGTGTCAATGTAATCATTGAAACTTTGAAGGCGGCTTTCGAAAGTTGTCTACCCCCCTCTTTTTCATACATGTACCCGAACAGTATTAAAGTCTCCAAGAACAATCAAGGTACATTGAGACAGCCATTTACAATATTAGTCGGTCGGACCAAAGAGTATTTCTTTCTTGCATACTGTTTGAAGCATATATACCAGTGAAATTGAATTGACAGCCATTCTTTTTATCCTCTACCTTAAGATGAATGAATTGATCAGTAGCAGAAATAAACCAAGCACTAATAGAGTTAGGATGCCATAAGACCCATATTCTACCAAAAGTTTCATTTGAGTCATTGGTAAATAGTTCTGCGTCCGGCCATATTAAATTCTTTTGAGCTTGAACGCGCGATTGTTTAATTTTCGTTTCCACTAGAATAACAAATCCAAGAAGTTTTGTTACCCATTTTTGTTGCTCAGGGGATGATATCTTTCACTCCAAAAAGTACTTGAGGCTTTTATGGTCGGTTTTAATTTGAAATCATCGACCAATCAAGTAGGGTCTCCACCCCGTTGCTGCGCACACAATGGCGAGCATCTCCTTATCATATATTGACTTATTTTGATGGGAGGGAGATAATACCTTGCTAGTGTATGCGAGTAGTCGACCTTCTTGCATGAGAATGGCTCCAATTCTGACTCCAAATGCGTCAGCCTCAATAATGAAGGGTCGGTTGAAATCTGGTAGTGTTAGCGCTGGCGTCGTTGTCATGGCTGCCTTAAGTTTGTCGAAAGCAGCGGAGGCTCTGTCTAACCATTGGAAGACATCTTTTTCCAGTAAGAAAGTAAGTGGTGCATTGATCTTTCCATAGTTTTTCACGAACTTACGATAGTAGCCTGTTAAACCCAGAAAGCCATGTAGCAATTTTATATTCCTCGGGGTAGGCCAGTTTTGCATTACTTCAATTTTGAAGGGGTCCACTGTCACACCTTCCTCTGATATGATATGCCCAAGATATTCCACCTTTTGTTGAAGAAAGCAAAAATTCGTAGTGGTTGTTGTGTGTTAAAAAGGTGATTTTCGGTATGTCTTCTTCGCACACTCATATTTGATGATACCCGGATCAAAGGTCCAGCTTTGTGAAGATTTGTGCTCCCTTTCATCTAGCAATTCATCTGCTATTGGAATAAGGTATTTGTCCTTGATGGTTTTGCCATTGAGAGCTCGGTAATCAACACATATTCGCCTTGTTCCGTCCTTCTTGCATACAAGTAGCACCGGTGAAGAGTAGAGGTTGCAACTTGGCTGAATAACTCCTATATCGAGCATCTCTTTTACAATCCTTTCAATTTTATCCTTCTGTAGATATGGATATTGATATGACTGAGTATTTGCTGAAGATTTGCCTGGAAGGATCGTCATACAATGATCATGCCGACGGGTAAGAGGTAGGTTGCACGGTTCGTCAAATATATTTGAAAATTCAGCAAGCAAAGGAAGTAGATTTTGATCTTCAAATTTTGTTGGCTCTCCCTTAGTTTGATGCTCAAGTTGTGCCAAAAAGCCACTGCATGCTTTATGCAAAACCTTCTCCATTTGTTGTGTGCAAATCGTTGTTATGTCGCCCCACGTTTCCCGTGCAATGTCACCTGTTTCTCCTTACTGTAAAAATTCATAATTAATTTTATAAAATTCCAGAAAATATAACCTAATGTCATCAACCATTTAATTCTAAGCATGGCCTCATGATGGTAAAGAGGGAGAAGGAAGAAATCTGCAATTATCTCTTGGTCCTGCAGCAATAGTTTCTCCTGCGGGCGCCTACGATAACAATTCAAAATCCGTCCGTCGGTGACCTTAACATCAAACCTGCAGCGATTCTCGATAGGTAATGCTATCCGAATAGCAAGCTTACTATTTATGAAGTTAGTAGTACTGCCCGTGTCGATGAGAACAGTGATCAGTTGTTGTTTGAGAAGGCCTCCAACTTTCATCGTTTGCGGGTTTGAGTAGCCAGCTAGTGTGTGTATTGTAACGTCGGTCGGTTGTGGCTCTTCTTCCGCATCTTCTTCATTATGTTTAAGGCTCTCTTTTGAATGCTCAATGACCTCTTCTTCCACTGGTTCAATTAAAAGAAGTCTCCCTTTTCTACAGCAATGCTTGTAACTCCACGGCTCGTGGCAATGCCAACATAACCGCTTTGTAGATTGCTCCCGAAGCTCTTCTCTTGTCAACTTCTGTGGTGCAGGGACTCGATCGACAGTAGAGGGGGTAGCTTCATGATTCAATCGCTCCTCTTGATGTCATGCGAAAAATATGTGTTAGGACTCTAGCTAGGAGAGTCCTAATTGAGAGGGATACTCTGTTAGGACTCTAACTAGGAGAGTCCTAATTGAGAGGGACATTCTGTTAGGAGGTTTTTTCTTAGAGAAGAATTAGGAGTTGTAAGGGAATAGGAGTCTTGAGTATGAGTCATATTAGGAGTTGGTTAGAAGTAAGAGTCTTAAGTAGGAGTCCTATTAGGAGTTAGGGTTTAGAAGCCCTATAAATAGCCATGTATTCCGTCTTTTTTCATAAGCAATAGATGAATCCTTTCTGCAGCCTTTGAGCAACAATTTGAAGGGAGGAACCCCTATAGGGTTCCAAGGAGGTCGATCCCCTAAAGAGATCAACCCCAAGTTTAGAATCTGCAAGGGTTCTACCACCTGGTATCAGAGCAGCGTTCTTGGCGTCTCGCTGCCCTTCCATAGCCATCGATCAACCCTCCACAACCATCCAAAGCAATTCCCACAATTGCTTAAAAGATCATCGCTGAATTCCGCCATCATCTCCACCACCGCAGATCATCCTTTGATCTCCCCGTGAATTGCAATAGGTTCTGGTTTCCGACCTTACTGCTGCTGTAATTTATTTATCCCTATCCGAAAATCAAAAAAATAAAAATAAAAAAATTTGTTCCTATATTGCTGTAAATTTTCATCGTTAGTTGCTGAAATTTTTCGACGAGAATTCTGCTATCGCAACTTACACAAATTTTCTTGTTGTTACTACCGAATTTTTCTTGATGGACATCCTTGCTGTCATATAAACTGAGATATTGCTGTCAACTCTCTCCTCAAATCTCTCAAATTTTTTGTGGAGATTTCGTCGAGAAACCGCTGTTTCTTCGACGATAATTCTGCTCTTATAAGACAATACAATTCTGCAGCAAACTTTCACTGATTTCTATCAAACCTATACATGCCTTTAACTCGTCAACAAAAGAGAGATCTTAACATCACAGATTTGGAGTCATATACTATGACATATAAGGAGGCAATCAATGCTAAATTTGAAGCCTTTGAGGCACGAATGGAGGATAAGATTCGGACTCTCCTTACCGAATTCAGTCTGGGCCGACCACCAAGCCCGAAGAAATCACATCAAGGAGAGAGCTCTAACCAATCACATCATGCCCAAAGAGATGACTTCCAAGAGAGGGGAGGCTCTATGACCGACCCCAACTATTTGCGCATGAGAGTGGACTTCCCTAGATGGGAAGAAGGAGACCCAATTGGTTGGATCTCGCGTGCGGAGCGATATTTTCGGTACCATAAAACTGCGGATGCATCCATGGTGGAAATTGCATCTATACATCTTGAAGGGGATGCCATACAATGGTTTGACTAGTTTGAACATACTTATGGAGTCCTTTCATTGCGACAATTCAAAGAAGGACTACTGATCCGCGTCGGACCAACTTATTACGAGAACATTGATGGACAACTAGCAAAGATCCGACAAACCTCCACCATTCAGGAGTACCAAACCAGGTTTGAAAGGTTATCTAATCAAACTTATGATTGGTCTGAAAAATAATTATTGGGGACTTTTATTGAGCGCCTAAAGTCGGAGATCCGGGGAGAAGTTAAGGCGCGACAACCATACACGCTTATGGCAGCCATCTCTTTCGCATGACTTCAAGAGGAGCGATTGAACCATGAAGCCCGGAGGACTAGGATCACTCCACGACCTACAGTACTAAAGCCCTCAGCCCCCCTACTATCAACCGAGTCCCTGCACCGAAAATGTTAACAAGAGAAGACCTTTGGGAGCGATCTGCGAAGGGGTTATGTTGGCATTGCGACGAGCCGTGGAGCCGCGAGCATCGCTGTAAAAAAGGTAGACTTCTTATGATTGAACCAGTAGAAGAAGAGGTCATTGAACATCTAGAAGAGAGCCTTGAACATGAAGAAGAAGATATGGAAGAAGAGCCACAGCCGACCGACATTACGGTACACGCACTAGCCGGCTACTCAAATCCGCAAACGATGAAAGTTGGAGGCCTTCTCAAACAACAGCCGGTCACTGTTCTCATCGACACGGGTAGCACTAATAACTTCCTGAATAGTAAGGTTGCTGCTCGGATGGCACTGCATATTGAAGGTTGCAGCAAGTTCGACGTAAAGGTTGCCGACGGCAGAATCCTAAATTGCGACCAAAGATGCCCACAGGTGAAACTATTACTGCAAGACCAAGAAATTATCATCGATTTCTTCCTCCTACCTATCGATGACTCTGAGGTAGTGCTTGGTATAGAATGGCTGACTACACTAGGTGATGTCTCTTGGAACTTTTCTAAATTAACTATGAAATTCTACTGTAATGGCAAATAGATCATCCTACGCGGGAAACGCGGAAGCAACGTTACCACTGTTTCGACCCAACGAATAGAGAAAGTTTTACATAAGGTAAATGGTGCCTTTTTGATGCACCTCCAGCAGCAACCAAAGGGGAAGAAAATAGAATTTGAAGATCAAAATCTTGCCCAATTGCTTACTGAATTTGCCGACATATTTGCTGAACCGCGCGATCTTCCTCCTTCTCGGCAACATGACCATCGAATTCCAATCCTTCCGGGCAAGCCACCAGCGAATACTCGACCATACCGATATCCTTACCTCCAGAAAGATGAAATTGAAAAGATCGTAAAGGAGATGCTTGAAACAGGGGTGATTCGACCAAGTTGCAGCCCGTATTCCTCACCGGTGCTACTTGTACGCAAGAAGGATGGAACTTGGCGGATGTGCATCGACTACCGAGCTTTAAATGGCATCACCGTCAAGGAAAAATACCCAATACCAGTGGTGGATGAACTTCTTGATGAATTGAAAGGAGCTCGAGTCTTCACGAAGTTGGACCTCCGATCCGGTTACCACCAAATTCGGGTATGTGACGATGACATTCCAAAAACTGCATTTCGCACACATGATGGCCATTATGAATTCTTGGTAATGCCTTTTGGACTCACTAATGCTCCTTCAACCTTTCAAAGTCTTATGAATGATATATTTCGGAGCTTTCTTTGTAAATTTGTGCTGGTATTTTTTGATGATATTCTCGTTTACAGCCCTTCTCTTGAGACTCACTTTCATCATTTACGGATTGTTTTGACCTTCGGGAGAATACTCTTTTTAAGCAACCAAAGTGCAGCTTTCTCTAGCAAAAAGTAGAGTACCTTGGGCATATAATATCAGAAGAAGGAGTGGCGGTAGGCCCAACAAAAATTGAGGCAATGCAAGGCTGGCCGAAACCTACAAACGTGAAATTACTACGGGGGTTCCTTGGACTTACGGGCTACTACCAAAAATTTGTTAAGGACTATGGGAAGATCAGTGCACCACTCACTTCTTTACTGAAAAAAGATGCTTTCCAATGGTCGGACAAAGCCTTTGCTGCCTTCGACAAACTTAAAGCAGCCATGACAATGACGTCGGTACTTGCGCTACCAGATTTCAATGGACCCTTCATCATTGAGGCCGACACCTCTGGAGTCGGAATTGGAGCCGTTCTCATGCAAAATAGTCGACCACTCACATATACTAGCAAGGCATTATCTTCCTCCCATCAAAATATGTCAGTATACGATAAGGAGATGCTTGCCATTGTACACGCAGTAACGAGGTGGAGACCCTACCTGATCGACCGGCGATTTCAAATTAAAACTGACCATAAAAGCCTCAAGTACTTTTTGAGCAAAAGATATCATCCCCTGAGTAGCAAAAATGGGTAACCAAACTTCTTGGATTTGATTATGAAATTATTTACAAAAAGGGGAAAGAAAACATTGTTGCAGATGCACTCTCACGGCTACCTGAACAAGCTAAGGTTTCAGCCATCTCCCTTCCTACCACCGGTCTCCTCGAGGACATTAGAGAAGAATGGAAGAAGGATCCAGAGATCAGCAAGATCATAAAAAAATTGGAGGATCCAAGTGCAACAGCCCACTACACCTGGGATTCGAGGGATTTACGCTACAAAGGTCGCATTGTGCTTATACATGACTCCCCTTGCATCGCAATCATCTTGCATGAAATGCACTCTATACCTTCAGCAGGGCACTCTGGATTCCTAAGAACTTACAAAAGAGTGAAGCAAAATTTTTATTGGAGAGGGATGAAAAAAATTATTGCTGAATATGTGGCACAATATGATATATGTCAACAGCACAAGGTTGAAACTATGGCAAATCCAAGGAAGCTACAACCACTACCCATACCAGACTCGGTGTCGACTGACATCTCCATGGACTTTATTGAAGGGCTGCCATCTTCCAAAGGTAAAAGCACGATTCTCGTGGTGGTTGATCGACTTACGAAATATGCTCATTTTTGTGCTGTGAGAAATCCCTACACTGCTGCTAGTATTGCCCAGATTTTCATAGAAAATATTGTTAAACTGCATGGGATGCCAAGGTCCATCGTAAGTGATCATGACAGGATCTTCACTAGTAAATTTTGGACCGAGTTATTTCAGTTACAAGGCACCAAACTCAAGATGAGCACAGCGTATCATCCACAAACTGACGGCCAAACAGAGGTGGTAAATAAGTGCTTAGAGACGTACCTCCGGTGTTTCGCTAGCGACCGACCAAAAGAGTGGGCGAAATGGCTTCCCTGGGCCGAATGGTGGTATAATACTACATATCATTCATCTACAAAATGTGCCCCTTATGAAGCATTGTATGGTCGACCAGCACCTGTGATTCCAAATTATATAATTGGCTCGGCCAAGGTAGATCAGGTTGACCAAGAATTGATTGATAGGGACAAACTCTTACAACTGTTAAAAGATAATCTCTCTACCGCTCAAGCCAGAATGAAGCAGCAAGCCGACACACGACGAAGTGAAAGAGAATTTTCAGTGGGAGATTGGGTTTATCTTCACCTACAACCATACAAGCAACTCTCTATCAACACCCGAGCCTCCATGAAGCTATCCCCACGTTTTTATGGGCCATATCAGATCACAGAGCGTATTAGAGCCGTGGCATACAGACTTAAATTACCTAAGGATGCCAAAATTCATCCTGTCTTCCACGTATCATGCCTAAAGCCCAAGTTGGGAGAACACGAGTCACCCCAGATCCAACTGCCCAACACAACTGAGGATGGAGTTATTCAAGCCCAACCACAGGCTATCCTTGATCGCAGGATCGTGATGCGTCGCCGACATCCCTCTACTAAAGTACTAGTGCATTGGAATAATCTACCACTTGAAGACGCCACATGGGAACCATATGAGGAGCTGAAGACCCGGTTCCCTGAGTTCATGGAATCTCAGCCTCGAGGACAAGGCTGATTTGAAGAGGGCGGGTCTGTTAGGACTCTAGCTAGGAGAGTCCTAATTGAGAGGGATACTCTATTAGGACTCTAACTAGGAGGGTCCTAATTGAGAGGGACATTCTGTTAGGAGGTTTTTTCTTAGAGAAGAATTAGGAGTTGTAATGGAATAGGAGTCTTGAGTATGAGTCATATTAGGAGTTGGTTAGAAGTAAGAGTCTTAAGTAGGAGTCCTATTAGGAGTTAGGGTTTAGAAGCCCTATAAATAGCCATGTATTTCTTCTTTTTTCATAAGCAATAGATGAATCCTTTCTGCAGCCTTTGAGCAGCAACTTGAAGGGAGGAACCCCTATAGAGTTCCAAGGAGGCCGATCCCCTAAAGAGATCAACCCAAAGTTTAGAATCTGCAAGGGTTCTAATAATATGGCTGCATAAGCATGTACGGTTGTCGCGCTTTAACTTCTCCCCGGATCTCCGGCTTTAAGCCCTCAATGAAGGTCCTCAATAGCTATTTTTGAGACCAATCATGAGTTTGATTAGATAACCTTTCAAACCTGGTTTGGTACTCCTTAATGGTGGAGGTTTGTCGGATCTTTGAATTGTTGCAATGAAAGGACTCCATAAGTATGTTCAAACTAGTCAAACCACTATATAGCAGCCCCTTCAAGATGTATAGCTATAATTTTCACCATAGATGCATCCGCGGTTTTGTGGTACCGAAAATATCGCTCCGCGCGCGAGATCCAACTAATCGGGTCTCCTTCCCATCTAGGGAAGTCCACTCTCATGCATGGATAGTTAGGGTTGGTCATAGAGCCTCCCCTCCCTTGGAAGTCATCTCTTCGGGCTTGGTTCGATTGGGTAAAGCTCTCTCCTTGATATGATTTCTTCGAGCTTAGTGGTCGGCCCAATCTGAGTTCGGTAAAGAGCGTCCGAATCTTATCCTCCATTCGTGCCTCTAAGGCTTCGAATTTAGCATTGATTGCCTCCTTAGATGCCATAGTATATGCCCCCAAATCTATGATGTTAAGATCTCTCTTTGTTATCGGGTTAAAGGCGTGTATAGGTTGAGAGAGGTGATGGTCGAAAGGGTTGGTGGATTGATAGATGTAGGATGCGGTTTAGGCTTGTTTTGTGGCTGTTTTGGGTGTAGTTTGAGGATGTGGTTTAGTGGGATTTTACGGCTGTGGATGAAAGTTTTGGATCTGTGGTAGATGGTAGCAAAGGTTTGATAGAAATAAGTGGAAGTTACAGCAAGTATGTGCTGTCTTGTAAGAGTAGAATTGTCGTCGAAGAAACAAAGGTTTCTCAACGTAATTTCCACCAAAAACTTGAGAGAATTGAGGAGGAAATTAATAGCAAAATCAAAGTTTATATGACAGCAAGGATGTCTGATTTAATCAAGAAAATTTCGGCAGTATAACAGCAAGGAAATTGGTGCAAGTTGCGATTGCAGAATTCTCGTCGAAAAATTTCAGCGGTCTACGACGAAAATTTGCAGCAACACAAATTCATTTTTAGAGATGAATTTCTCAATAAATCAATCTTATATGGAAGCCAAGATGATCTATGAAGTGTATAAGAAATTTCATTAAAAAAAGAATGCAAATAGATGGGTTAAGACAACAATATGCTGCTGAAATTTTCTGCAGCATAGATTTTCAAGTGTAGAAGATTGGACATAAAAGATCAGTAGTTTATATTGAGAATTTTTCAATGAAACCAAAGGGAAATCTACTGTCAGGAAGTGTCAAAGATTTCATAAAAATGTCGTAGAAATTTGGATAGAAAAAACA
The DNA here is from genome assembly GCA_900464855.2 of Musa schizocarpa. Classification (NCBI taxonomy): domain Eukaryota; kingdom Viridiplantae; phylum Streptophyta; class Magnoliopsida; order Zingiberales; family Musaceae; genus Musa; species Musa schizocarpa. The sequence continues at coordinate 14,918,509 of LS990924.1, read as the reverse complement.
CAGTAACAAGATCAAATAGACGGTGCTATACGGTTGGAATTCTGCAATGTATCTTTCATCGTAGAGATGAAAACTTTATGACGAAAAGTATATGCAGCAATATAGGAATAATTTTTTTGGGATTTTCAAATAAGGATAACTAAATTACAGCAGCAGTAAGGTAGAAAACCAGAACCTGTTGCAATTCACGGGGAGATCAAAGGATGATCCGTGGTGGTGGAGATGATGGCGGAATTTGGCAACGATCCATTAAGCAATTGTGGGAATTGCTTTGGGCGGTTGTGGAGGGTTGATGGATAGCTATCGAAGGGCAGTGAGACGCCAAGAACGCTGCTCTGATACCAGGTGTTAGAACCCTTGCAGATCTCTTTAGGGGATCGGCCTCCTTGGAACTCTATAAGGGTTCCTCCCTCCAAGTTGCTGCTCAAAGGCTGCAGAAAAGATTCATCTATTGCCTATCAAAAGAGGAGGAATACATGGTTATTTATAGGGTTTCTAAACCCAACTCCTAATAGGACTCCTACTCAAGACTCCTTCTTCTAACCAACTCCTAATATGACTTCTACTCAAGACTCTTATTCCTTTACAACTCCCAATTCATCTCAAAGAAACAACCTTCTAACCCTAGCCGGCCTCTTAACCTCTTTAATAGGGGTCGGCTTAGGTAGGTTTTACATGAATGTTACTCTCAATTAGGACTCTCCTAGCTAGAGTCCTAACAAAGGGCCACAGGTCGTCGATACGTCGACCGTGACGTGCACAAAGGTGAGGGACGACGCACACAAAACGAGTGCGATCATACCAGCACTAAAGCTCCGGATCTAATCAGAACTCCAAAGTTAAGCGTACTTGGGTGAGAGTAGTACTAGGATGGGTGAACCCCTAGGAAGTCCTCGTGTTGCACTCCTTTTGGTGCCCCGAGCGACCAAAACCTCTCCCGTCGACCTCCGAGGCGATGGTTTTGGGACTCGAAATTTGTCGTGACCGCTACGCAGTCAGTCTCGTCGGGCTCCAAGAGAGCTTTCCGGAAAGGGGTCACAATAGCGATTCTGAGTTCGTTCGAGTTTCTCCCGATGGTTTGGGCGCACGCTTGTCGTGTTCGGTGCACGGTCGGCCACGTGGGCATCGGATAGATCCGAGAATGCCGATTACGAGATCGTTCGAGGGTTTCGGGGCTCGCAAGGGACATCGGTCGTCAATACGCCGTCCGTGACGTGCACAAAGGCGAGGGACGACGCACACAAAACGAGTGCGATCATACCAGAACTAAGTTAGGCGTGCTTGGGTGAGAGTAGTACTAGGATGGGTGAACCCCTGGGAAGTCCTTGTGTTGCACTCCTCTTTGTGGACCGAGCGACGAAAACCTCTCCCATCGACCTTCGAGGCAATGGTTTTGGGCCTCGAAATTTGCCGTGACCGCTACGCAATCAGTATCGTAGGGCTCCCAGAGAGCTTTCCGGAATGGGGTCGCAATAGCGATTTTGAGGTTGTTCGAGAAAGTACCGATGGTATCGACGCACACTTGTCATGTCCGGTGCACGGTCGACCTCGTGGGCATCGGGTAGATCCGGGAATGGTGATTCCGAGATCATTCGAGGGTTTCGAGGCGCCCAAGGGCCACTAGTCGTCGATACACCGACCGTGACGTGCACAAAGGCGAGGGACGAAGCACACAAAACAAGTGCGATCATACCAGCACTAAAGCATCGGATCCCATCAGAACTCCAAAGTTAAGCGTGCTTGGGCGAGAGTAGTACTAGGATTGGTGACCCCCTAGGAAGTCCTCGTGTTGCACTCCTTTTTGTGCCCCGAGCGACGAAAACTTCTCTTGTCGACCTCCGAGGCGAAGGTTTTGGGCCTCGAAATTTGCCGTGACCGCTACGCAGTCAGTCTCGTCGGGCTCCGAGAGAGCTTTCCGGAATGGGGTCGCAATAGCGATTCCGAATTCGTTCGAGTTTCTCCCGATGGTTTAGGCGCACGCTTGTCGTGTCCGGTGCGCGGTCGGCCACGTGGGCATCGGATAGATCCGAGAATGCCGATTCTGAGATTGTTCGAGGGTTTCGGGGCATGCAAGGGTCACCGATCGTCGATACGCCGTCCGTGACGTGCACAAAGGCGAGGGACGACGCACACAAAACGAGTGCGATCATACCAGCACTAAGTTAGGCGTGCTTGGGCGAGAGTAGTACTAGGATGGGTGACCCCCTGGGAAGTCCTTGTGTTGCACTCCTCGTTATGGACTGAGTGACCAAAACCTCTCCCGTCGACATCCGAGGCAATGGTTTTGGGCCTCAAAATTTGCTGTGACTGCTACGCAATCAGTCTCGTGGGGCTCCGAGAGAGCTTTCCGGAATGGGGTCGCAATAGCGATTTTGTGTTCATTCGTGAAAGTCTCGATGGTATCGGCGCACGCTTGTCGTGTCCGGTGCACGGTCGACCTCATGGGAATCGGATAGATCCGAGAATGGCGATTCCGAGTTCATTCGAGGGTTTCGGGGCACGCAAGGGCCACCGGTCATCGATACGCCGATCGTGACATGCACAAAGGCGAGGGACGACGCACACAAAACTAGTGCGCTCATACCAGCACTAAAGCACCGGATCCCATCAGAACTCCGATGTTAAGCGTACTTGGTAGAGAGTAGTACTAGGATGGGTGACCCCCTAGGAAGTCCTCGTGTTGCACTCCTTTTTGTGCCCCGAGCGACCAAAACCTCTCCCGTCGACCTCCGAGGCGATAGTTTTGGGACTCAAAATTTGCCGTGACTGCTATGCCATCAGTCTCGTCGGGCTCCGAGAGAGCTTTCCAGAATGGGGTCGCAATAGCGATTCCGAGTGCATTCGAGTTTCTCCCGATGGTTTAGGTGCACGCTTGTCGTGACCGGTGCGCGGTCGGCCACGTGGGCATCAGATAGATCCGAGAATGCCGATTCCGAGAACATTTGAGGATTTCAGGGAGCGCAAGGGTCACCGGTCGTCGATACGCCGTCCGTGACGTGCTCAAAGGCGACGGACGACGCAAACAAAACGAGTGCGATCATACTAGCACTAAAGCACTGGATCCCATCAGAACTCCGAAGTTAACCGTGCTTGGGTGAGAGTAGTACTTGGATCGGTGACCCCCTGGGATGTCCTTGTGTTGCACTCCTTTTTTGCCCCAAGCGACCAAAACCTCTCCCGTCAACCTCCGAGTCGATGGTTTTGGGCCTCAAAATTTGTCGTGACCGCTATGCAGTCAGTCTCGTGGGTCTCCGAGAGAGCTTTCCGGAATGGGGTCGCAATAGCGATTCCGAGTTCGTTCGAGTTTCTCCCGATGGTTTCGGCGCACGCTTGTCATGTCCCATGCGCGGTCGGCCTCGTGGGCATCGGATAGATCCGAGAATGGAGATTCCGAGATCGTTTGAGGGTTTCGGGGTGCACAAGGGTCACCAGTCGTCGATACGCCGTCCGTGACATGCACAAAGGCGAGGGACGACGCAAACAAAATGAGTGCGATCATACCAGCACTTAAGCACCGGATCTCATCAGAACTCCGAAGTTAAGCGTGCTTGGGTGAGAGTAGTACTAGGATGGCTGACCCCCTGGGAAATCATCATGTTGCACTCCTTGTTGTGCCCCAAGCGACCAATACCTCACCCATTGACCTCCGAGGCGATGGTTTTGGGCCTCGAAATTTACCATGATCGCTACATAATTAGTCTCGTCGGGCTCCGAGAGAGCTTTCCGGAATGGGGTCGCAATAGCGATTTCGAGTTCGTTCGAGTTTCTCCCGATAGTTTGGGCGCACGCTTGTCTTGTCCGGTGTGCGGTCGGCCACGTGGGCATCGGAAAGATCCGAGAATGGCGATTCCAAGATCGTTCGAGATTTTTGGGGCGCGCAAGGGTCACCGGTTGTCGACACACCGTTCATGACGTGCACAAAGGCGAGGGACGACGCACACAAAACGAGTGCGATCATACTAGCACTAAAGCACCGGATCTCATCAGAACTCCGAAGTTAAGCGTGCTTGGGCGAGAGTAGTACTAGGATGGTTGACCCCCTAGGAAGTCCTCGTGTTGCACTCCTTTTTGTGCCCCGAGCGACCAAAACCTCTCCCGTTGACCTCCGAGGCGATGGTGTTGGGCCTCAAAATTCGTCGTGACCGCTATGCAGTCAATCTCGTCGGGCTCCGAGAGAGCTTTCCGGAATGGAGTCACAATAGCGATTCCGAGTTCATTCGAGTTTCTCCCGATGGTTTGGGCGCACGCTTGTCATGTCCGGTGCGCGGTCGGCCACATGGGCATCGGATAGATCTGAGAATGCCGATTCCGAGATCGTTCGAGAGTTTTGGGGCGCGCAAGGGTCACCGGTCGTCGATACGCCGTCCGTGACGTGCACAAAGGTGAGGGACGACGCACACCAAACGAGTGCAATCATACCAGCACTAAGTTAGGCGTGCTTGGGCGAGAGCAGTACAAGGATGGGTGACCCCCTGGGAAGTCCTCGTGTTGCACTCCTCTTTGTGCCCCCGAGCGACCAAAACCTCTCCCGTCGACCTCCTAGGCGATGGTTTTGGGCCTCGAAATTTGCCGTGACCACTACGTAATCAGTCTCATGGGGCTCCGAGAGAGCTTTCCGGAATGGGGTCGCAATAGTGATTATGAGTTCGTTCGAGAAAGTCCCAATGGTATCGGCGCACGCTTGTCGTATCCAGTGCGCGGTCGGCCTCGTGGGCATCGGGTAGATCCGGGAATGGCGATTCCGAGATCATTCGAGGGTTTCGGGGCGCGCAAGGGTCACCGGTCGTCGATACGCCAACCGTGACGTGCACAAAGGCTAGTGACGACGCACACAAAACTAGTGCGATCATACCAGCACTAAAGTACCGGATCCCATCAGAACTCCGATGTTAAGCGTGCTTGGGTGAGAGTAGTACTAGGATGGGTGACCCCCTAGGAAGTCCTCGTGTTGCACTCCTTTTTGTGCCTCGAGCGACCAAAACCTCTCCCGTGGACCTCCGAGGCGATGGTTTTGGGCCTCGAAATTTGCCGTGACCACTACACAGTGAGTCTCGTCGGGCTCCGAGAGAGCTTTCCGGAATGGGGTCGAAATAGCGATTCCGAGTTCATTCAAGTTTCTCCCGATGGTTTAGGCGCACGCTTGTCGTGTCCAGTGCGCGGTCGGTCACGTGGGCATCAGATAGATCCAAGAATGCCGATTCCGAGATCGTTCGAGGGTTTCGGGGCGTGCAAGGGTTACCAGTCATCCATACGCCGTCCGTGACGTGCACAAAGGCGAGGGACGACACACACAAAATGAGTGCGTTCATACCAGCACTAAAGCACCGGATCCCATTAGAACTCCGAAGTTAAGTGTGCTTGGGCGAGAGTAGTACTAGGATGGGTGACCCCTTGGGAAGTCCTCGTGTTGCACTCCTTTTCGTACCACGAGCGACCAAAACCTCTCCCGTCGACCTCCTAGGCGATCGTTTTGGGCCTCAAAATTTGCCGTGATCGCTATGTAGTCAGTATCGTCGGGCTCCGAGAGAGCTTTCTGAAATGGGGTCGCAATAGCAATTCCGAGTTCGTTCGAGTTTCTCCCGATGGTTTAGGCGCACGCTTGTCGTGTCCGGTGCGGGTCGGCCACGTGGGCATCCGATAGATCCGAGAATGGCGATTCCGAGATCGTTTGAGGGTTTTGGGGCGCGCAAGGGTCACCGGTCGTCGATACGCCATTCGTGACGTGCACAAAGGCGAGGAACGACGCACACAAAACGAGTGCGATCATACCAGCACTAAAGTGTTAGGATCGGAGCAGCACTAAGGGGGGGGGGGGATGAATGAGTGCAGTAGTGAAGTGCGATAAACTTTTTACAAATAGCTTTATCTATACAAGTCATAGACAAAGCCAAGTAACTCATGGAGTTCGAATGCGATAGTTATGACTACACATGCTGTAGACTATAACTCCTAATTATTTAAACGATAATGTTCTGTGCGAATCGAACCCACTTTTCAGAAATTTCGTACGATAAAAGCAACGTTTTCGTTTAAAACTGTTTCGATTGCATTTTAACTTGAAGAGATAAGTAAGACGGAGACAAAGTAGTATAGCATTAAAGTGCAAATGGTTTGCAGTAATATAAATGACAATAAGTAAATGCAAACCAAAGATCACGCCGATTTTATAGTGGTTCGATGAAATGACCTACATCCACTTGCGAGGCCCCTTTTCGATGAGGCTCCCACCTTCCACTGTTACATCTCTCCTTCCACATCCACCAAATAGCGCATCTGAAAGTAACCTTTGCCAGTTGTGAGAGAGGCTGTCTCAATGTACCTTGGATTGTTCTTGGAGTCTTTAATACTGTTTGGTACATAAATGAAAAAGAGGGGGGTAGACAACTTTCAGAAAGCCAGCTTCAAAGTTTCAATGATTACATTGACACTGCAGCATTGTTTGATATGAAATCTGTGGGTAATTAGCTCTCCTGGAGTAATCAAGGTGCTGCTAACAAAAAAATAATGGCTCGACTTGATAGGTGTTTGATTAATCATGAATGGTTAACAGTTTACCCAGATTCACTTCTTGAGTATGGTGCTCCTTTGTTTTCTGACCATTCTTTAATGTATATACACGCAGAAAAAGCGACACCAAGAGGCAAGAAACCGTTTAGATTCTTTAACATGTGGAGTACTCATCCTCAATTTCTTGATGTTATCAGATCTGCTTGGAATGTTAATGTACATGGATCCCCCTGCTAGTCATAGGTGCCCAGCAAGCCAATCACGTGAGTGATGGCACGTGTGACTTGATACAGAATCTTTTTGCTTATTATATTTTAGCGTATATCACTTTATAACTATTGCATAAATGCATATATATATTGTGATGTCCTTGGATTTGTGCAATGGGAATCGGATCGTGATGAGATCATGATAACGAGATCGATTCACCTTTAAACACATATCCTAAAAAATCCTGGTCATAGGTTACTCGAGAGGGACATCGTGATAACCGGATAGACTAGTGTGCTGTATACCCATCCATATGATGGATGCAGCTGGTCTCATAGCTGCTCGTGTAGGGACACTAGGGATACAGTACAGGTGCTCATTGGAGAATGAGTTCACTAATTGATCCGCTTACGGAATGCTGGATGGTTGATGATGCCTTATTGTCAGACAGCGATTCCGTAGTCCTAGTGGTGTATCTGGTCCTTAGACTTGAGACACCAAGGATGTCCTGTATGAGTGCTCCACTCTTTGATACCAGACTTATAGGTTTGGCTGTCCCAGATCTAGTATAGCTGGTCATTGGGAGTGGTAGTCGACCTTACGAGGGCTATTGAGTGTCGACAGAGGATCATCCACTCTCGGCGTCATGAGAGGAATATCCCATGTGTTCTTGCTCAGACAAATCCCTGGCCAGGGTCATTCGAGTTGAGAGAGAAAGAGTTCTCCGGGAGAATCCGATTAGAGTGAGACTCGAGTAGAAACCGTATGGGTCTGACAACACCATGCTCGATATACGGTCTCTGGGATATTAGATGGATGAGGGACTATAGGTACATGGTAACTGAGGAAAGACAGGTCCAATGGATTGGATTCCCCTGTATCGTCTGGGGACTACGGCTAGCGGCCTAGTACATCCGTAGTCGATGAGTCGAGTGAATTGTTACAGAGATAATAATTCACTGAGTTAGAAGGAGTTCTTTCAGGTATGACTCACGGCCAGCTCGATATTGGGCCTAGAGGGTCACACACATATGGTAGGTATTGCGATGAGTAGAGGTTCGGATATAAGATATCCGACGGAGCCCTTGTCTTATTGGATGCAGATCCAATACCCACTAGAGAAGGATCCATTAGGGTTTGACACGGGATCTCTATAAATAGGAGGGATTCATATCCTCATAGGCTAGAGTCTTTGCTTGCCCTTCCTATTCTCCTCTTCCTCTCCACCTCAGAGGCCTGGAGTTTTGAGGAGGGTCGTCGCAACCCTACTGTGTGGATCACCGCTAGAGAGGAGGACGCTTGACCTCCTTCGCCCTCTCCTAAGGATCTGCAAGGAAACAGGGATATACGATCTCCCTAGGTAACACAATCTCTATACGCAGTTTTGTGTTTTGCGGATTTTTGCGCACCAATCTTCGCACGACGACGAACATCTTTTTGGGAATCGGGGATTTTTGTTTTCTTGTTCTTCCGCTGCGCATATGATGTCGCCCCCCATGATTTCCCAACAGTGGTATAAGAGCCAAGTTGTTCGTGCGAATGATTGGTTTTGAACTGCGTGTGTTGTGTTTAGGAAGAATATTGACGTCAAAATCGTTGACGCAAAAGCGAGGAAGGGCAGCAACAGTTGCTGCCCTCGATCTGCATGCTTGCAGCCACCTGCAGCAGCAACCGTAGCCGTAGCCAGGCACCACAGCGCCAGCGCATGCGCAAGCGCTGTGCCTGCAGCAGCCGATCGGCGGTCTGCTTGCAGTAGGCTTGCTGCCGGCGGGGCTGGCAGCCCACGGGCAGAGGCGCCGCAGGGCAGCGGCGCCTGCCGCCGCAAGGAAGCGGCGCCTGCCGCCGTAGGGCAGCGACGCCTGCCGCCGCAGGGCAGCGACGCCTACCGCCGCTGCTCCCGCAGGCGAAACCCCCCCCACACAGGGGAGGCCGCCTGGCGGGACAGCTCCGCCTACGGAGGCAGCGGCGCCCGAAGGAGGCGCCCACCCGCATCGACATCGCCGCCAACGGGCGTGCCGCCTGCATGCGAGGGCAGTGCCCTCGCCCCGCCGCACAGGTGCCGCCGGAAGGGTGGCGGCGGCGGCAGCAGCAGAGGGAATTAGGGTTTTGGGCAAAAGGACAGTTTTGCCCCTGTGAATTTGAGAAATTCCAGTTTCTGTCTTTTGTCCAAATTATGAAAATACCCTTAGGAATTGAGAAATTCCCAACATGTCCCTTATTTCAGAAAATATTAATTAATTAAAAGGTTTAATTGATTATTATTTTTATTATTATCTAGTAGTCCTACATGATGATGATTATTTATACATGTGATGTATGATGTGTGGACGGATGATCATGGACCGTGTGATGTGTGTACTTGTGATTATTATTATTGAGGTCTGCGAACCTCCATTATGTTTCTCGTTTATTGTCGGGCCTGCATGCCTATGATTAAGTTGTAATCACATGAGGAGGCGCAGCGGGAGTGTGGATGCGATAGCGGGACCCACGAGACGGACGATCGTGATGCATGGAGATGCATCATGATGTCGACGGAACCGACGAGGACGAGATGGACGATCATAAGGGCATGGAGATGCACCGTTGCACACATAGATCTTGATGTGAGTGATTAGGCCCTCTTGGCTCCGGGCCTAATCATATTAGGTTAATGGTCCATGATCATCCGATGTGATTGCTTATACACATACTAGATATGTATATATATTTGCATGCGATGTAGATATATATTAAATATGTATATGTGTGACATGTCATATTAGGGAGACCAAATTATAGAAAACATCTCTCGATAATATTAAATTAGGTAGACGTGAGGCAATTAGATTGACCCACGGGCCTTCCATCGTTATGAGTAGGAACCGATTCCCGTGTAGGTTGAGTTGGTCAAGTCCCTCGAGACTCACCTATATCGCGATTCGCTATTTTGCTTACGACATAGAGATGTCACCGTGACCCGAGGACATGGTATGCTTGGTCGAGTCCCTCGAGGGTATATCATCAAATCCGGACTCATCTTGTAACGAAGGTGTTGACTTAACCGAGCATCATGGTTGGTCGAGTCCCTCGAGGCCATGATGATTCGGAGGCCAACAGGGCGGGAATCACAAGGAGTTATGATCGGCAAGAGTTGCCTACCTTTTTTTAGGCTTAGTGTGATTGGTCGAACCCCTCGAGGTTACACTAAGACGCTGATTGGATCCTCGATCCCCACTAGAAGTCGCTAGAGACTTCCGTTTCACGTCTTTGAGGGTGTCGCGTGACTCGTTAGTAAAATAGTGGGAGCATATTAAGATAGAAGTCCATATCTTGATAGTTTATTTCTTGCAAAATCTGCATGTTATTCATTTCTGCTACATCTTTATTTTCAAAAATGTCGCCAAATCCCTTTACGTGGCATACTTGATGTCAACCGCCTTCTGGGTCCAAATTATAATGGATTGGCTCCGTAATCCTGAGAATTGTTCTCACAAAGAGAAAATCATGTACGTCCTTGATACAGTGATGCCTACGCTTCGAAGAAGGGGCAAGCGAGGATGAGTTCGCCGCTTCGTGAAGTACATTGATGACTCCACTCTTACTTGCCCAAGCTATATGTTGGGCTCTATGACTCAGAGTTACAGAGACAACATGAAAAGATGGATGCCAGATCCATTCTCCTACATGTCCGAAAATTGTTTGAGGAACAGGGAAGGACTAAACGATATGAGATATCCAAGAGCCTTTTCCGCGCTAGGATGACTAAGGGGACACCGGTTCAGAACCATGTCCTAAAGATGATTGAGTGGATAGAGAAACTCATAGGTCTAGGAATGGTCCTAGAGGATAACTTGTGTGTGGACATTGTGCTTCAGTCCCTACCAGATTCCTTTTCACGCCTCATAATGAATTTTAATATGAACAAGCTTGAGGTGACTCTCCCAGCAGCTCCTCAATATGTTGAGGGAGGTAGAGAGTACTATTAAGAAAGAGAAGTCAGTTCTCTACACCGGTGAGACCAAAAAGAAAAGGAAAGCAGAAAGGTCCCTTAAGAAGGGAAAGGGCAAGGGCAAACAAGGTAAAGCAAAGGTTGCTAAGAAAGACCCAACAAAGGACAAAGGCCAGTGCTTCCACTGTGATAAAGATGGGCATTGGAAGAGAAACTGCAAAGAGTACCTTGCAGAAAGGGCGAAACAAAAGCTTGATGAAGCTTCAGGTACATTCATGATCAGTCTCCATTTGTCAGACTCTTATGATAACACATGGGTATTGGATACCGGTAGTGCTTATCATATATGCAATTCGTTGCAGGTTCTAGCAAGGACTAGGAGACTACAGAGAGGCGAGATGGACCTCAAGATGGGTAATGGAGCAAAAGTTGCTGTATTTGCTGTTGGCGAGGTCGCCCTATATCTGCCTAGTGGAGATATTATTGCATTAGATGCATGTTATTTTGTTCCTTCTATTATCAAAAACATTATCTCCATTTCATGTTTAACAGTTAGTGGATATAAATTTGTTTTTGAGAACAATGGTTGTTCGATATTATTAGATGATAAGATCATCACGAAAGGAACATTGCATAATGGTTTATTTATGTTAGACACCACTACACATATCATGAATGTAAATATGTCCAAAAGGAAACGAGATGAGTTGAACAGTGCATACCTGTGGCATTGTAGGCTAGGTCACATCCATGAAAGAAGGATTCAAAAGTTGCTAAATGATGGATATCTAGATCCATTCGACTATGTGTCATATACAACTTGTGAGCCTTGCATTCGTGGAAAAATGACCAAATCTCAATTTAGTAGAACTGGAGAGAAAGCCAATGAGTTGTTGGAACTCATACATAGTGATGTATGTGGACCCATGTCAACTCATGCCATTGGAGGTTACTCCTACTTCATTACATTTACTGATGATTTCTCAAGGTATGGATATGTGTACTTAATGAAGTACAAGTCCGAGGCCTTTGAAAAATTCAGAGAGTATAAGAATAAGGTGGAGAACCAGACTGGAAAGAGTATCAAAACTCTTCGATCAGATCGAGGAGGTGAATACTTAAGTACAGAGTTTACTCAGGTTCCTCAAGGACCATGGGATATTATCCCAATGGACACCTCCTTATACACCTCAGCTCAATGGTGTCTCCTCCGAAAGGAGAAATCGTACATTATTAGATATGGTACGGTCCATGATGAGTTTCACGACCTACCCATCTCATTCCTGGGATATGCCCTAGAAACCGTAGCTTACCTTCTCAACAACAGAGTTCCAACTAAGTCGGTAGTGTCTACACCATATAAGATTTGGAAAGGAAGAAGCCTGATCTTAAGGTTGTTAAGATCTGGGGCTGCCTACCCATGTTAGAAGACACAACCCGATAAAGTTAGAATCAAGGACGAAAGCGATGCAAATTTGTGGGATACCCCAAGGAAACTTGTGGGTATTATTTCTATCATCTCGAGGACCAAAAGGTCTTTGTAGCTAAGAGAGCAGTGTTCCTTGAGAAGGAACACATTTTGACGGAGACAGTGGGAGAATGATAGAATTGAGCGAGGTTGGAGAACCAAGCTCAAGCACCACTCTACAGAAGTCTGTTGGTACCTAATACACAAGTATCAACTTTTTACTTAGGTCCGATAGAGTATCCCATCCTCCCGAGAGATATGTGGGACATATTAGAGCAGAGGATGTAGAGGATATTGATCCTCAGGACCTACGAGGAGGCTATTATGAGTATAGATTCCTGGAAGTGGAAAGAAGCCATGAATTACGAGATGGATTCTATGTACTCCAATAAGGTTTGGAACCTAGTTGATGCTCCAAGGTATTGTACCCATCGGTTTGCAAGTGGATCTTTAAGAAAACGATCGGAGTAGATGGAAAGGTAGAGACCTATAAAGCAAGGCTAGTGGCTAAGGGTATCGTCAAAGGCAAGGTGTTGACTACGACGAAACTTTCTCACCAGAAAGCAATGCTAAAATCCATCAAATTCTATTGGCTATTACAGCACACTATGATTATGAGATCTGGCAGATGGATATGAAAACCGCATTCCTCAACGGGAACCTCGAGGAGGAGGTGTATATGATGCAACTTGAGGGATTCGTGTCCAAGAACTGCCCAGATAAGATGTGTAGGTTGCTTAGATCCATTTATGGACTAAAGCAAGCTTCCCGAAGTTGGAACATAAGATTTGATGAGGCAATCATATCTTATGACTTCGTTAAGAACGAAGATGAGCCTTGTGTATACAGAAAGATAAGTGGGAGCGCTATCACCTTTTTGGTGTTATATGTGGATGACATCCTCATCATTGGGAATGACATAGGAATGCTATCCACAGTAAAGGCTTGGTTATCTAGACACTTCTCCATGAAGGACTTAGGGGAAGCATCTTATATCTTGGGGATTAGAATCTATAGAGATAGATCCAAGAGGATGCTTGGCTTGTCCCATCCAGTACATAGAAACTATTGTCAAAAAAGTTTGGCATTGAAAATTCCAAGAGAGGTCTCAAACCCGATGAGACATGGGATATCGCTTTCTCTAATATGTCCCCAAAGACTCGGAAAGAAAGGGCTGAACATGGATATGATACCTTATGCCTTAGCAATAGGGTCTATCATGTATGCCATGCTATGTACTAGGCCTGATATAGCGCATGCTCTCGAGTGTCACGAAAGGTGTATCGAAGGATCCAGGCTTGGAGACCTGGAAAGTAGTAAAGTGTATCCTTAAGTACTTGAGAAGGACTAAGGATCTTTTACTAGTATATGGAGGTAATAGCCTTAAGGTTGAAGGCTACGTGACTCAAGTTTTCAGTCGATGTCGATTATAGCAAGTCGAATTCGGGGTATGTGTACACCTTGAATGGAGGAGCGGTGTCTTTGGAAGAGTTCCAAGCAAGATACCACTTCACGACTCGACCACGAGAAGGAGTACATTGCTGCATCAGATGCAGCAAAGGAGGGAGTCTGGGTGAAGAAGTTCATCACAGATTTGGGAGTCGATACAGATAGCGACAAGTCGACTTCCTTATATTGCGACAACTATGGGGTGATTACTCAAATAAGAGAACCCGGGTCTCATCAGAAGTGTTCTGAGGAGGTTCCAGCTTATAAGAAAGATCGAAACTTGAGGAGATGTAGCAGTGGAAAGAGTTCCATCCGAAGATAACATTGCAGATCCACTGACAAAGTCGTTGTCTCAGATTGTCTTTGAGCATCACAGGAGTCTGATTGGGATCAGACATATAGGTGATTGGCTTTAGGTCAAGTGGGAGATTGCTAGTCATAGATGCCCAGCTAGTCATAGGTGCCCAGCAAGCCAATCTTTTTGCTTATTATATTTTGGCGTATATCACTTTATAACTATTGCATCAATGCATATATATATTGTGATGTCCTTGGATTTGTGCAATGGGAATCGGATCGTGATGAGATCACGATAATGAGATCGATTCAACTTTAATCACATATCCTAAATAATCCCGGTCATAGGTTACTCGAGAGGGACATCGTGATAACCGGATAGACTAGTGTGTTGTATACCCGTCCATATGATGGATGCAGCTGGTCTCATAGCTGCTCGTGTAGGGACACTAGGGATACAGTATAGGTGCTCATTGGAGAATGAGTTCACTAATTGATCCGCTTACGGAATGCTTTGGATGGTTGATGATGCCTTATTGTCGAAACATTTTTTAGTAGTCCTAGTGGTGGTGTATTTGGTCCTTAGACTTGAGACACCAAGGATGTCCTATATATGAGTGCTCCACTCTTTGATACCGAACATATAGGTTTGGTAGTCCCGGATCTAGTATAGTTGGTCATTGGGAGTGGTAGTCGACCTTCTGAGGGCTATTGAGTGTCGACATGGAGGATCATCTACTCTTGGCGTCATGAGAGGAATATCCCATGTGTTCTTGCTCAGACAAATCCACGACCAGGGTCATTCGGGTTGAGAGAAAAGAGTTCTCCTGGAGAATCCGATTAGAGCGAGACTTCAGTAGAAACCGTATGGGTCCGACAACACCATGCTTTCGATATACGGTCTCTGGATATTAGATGGATGAGGGACTATAGGTACATGGTAACTGAGGACGATAGGTCCAATGGATTGGATTCCCCTGATATCGTCTAGGGACTACTGACGTAGTGGCCTAGTCGTCCAGTAGTCGATGAGTCGAAATGAATTATTACAGAGATAATAATTCACTGAAAGTTAGAAGGAGTTCGGCAGGTATGACTCACGGCCAGCTCGATATTGGGCCTAGAGGGTCACTCACATATGGTAGGTATTGCGATGAGTAGAGGTTCGGATATGAGATATCCGACGGAAGCCCCTTGTCTTATTGGATGCAGATCCAATACCCACTAGGGAAGAATCCATTAGGGTTTGACACGGGATCTCTATAAATAGGAGTGATTCACAGCCTCATAGGCTAGAGTCTTTGCTTGCCCTTCCTATTCTCCTCACCCTCTCCACCTCGAGGCCACTGAGTTTTGAGGAGGGTCGCCGCAACCCCCCTTTGTGTGGATCACCGCTAGAGAGGAGGACGCTTGACCTCCTTCGCCCTCTCCTAAGGATTTGCAAGGAAACAGGGGATATCTGATCTCCCTAGGTAACACAATCTCTATCATGCCAGTTTTGTGTTTTATGGATTTTTAACACCAATCTTCTACATCTACGACGATTTAACATCTTTTGGGAATCGGGGATTTTGTTTTCTTGTTCTTCCGCTGCGCATATGATGTCGCCCCCCATGATTTCCCAACACCCCCCCTTACATCTTATGTCAAAAGTTCAAAGCCTGTAAAGCAGCACTAAAGGAGTGGAATACAAATACCTTTGGCAATATTAACACCAGAGTTCAATTTTGCAGAAAGGAACTAATGTCATTGCAACATGAGCTGCAACTTCAGCCAAATGATGAAAATATTATCTACAAAGAGGCAGAAGCCAGAAATAACTTCATGCAAGCCTTAAAACATGAGGAAAGTTTTGCAAAGCAGAAGTCTCGATAGAATTGGCTTACACTAGGGGATTCCAATACAAAATTTTTCTATGCTTCAATTGCTACTCGAAGGGCTGTTAACCGTATCAGCAAATGTAGAGACAAAGATGATAATCTTATTGAGAATTTAGATGAGGTTGAAGCACACACAGAGCAATTTTTTTATTCCTTAATCAAGATGAGAAACCTAATAACATTCATGTGGAGCCGACTAGAAAACTTGATTCAGAAGCTATTTCAATCCTCAATGCCCCAATTACACAGATGATTTAAATTGTATGTGCTGTCTTTAAGTCACCAAAGCACAAAAAGCCCAGTCCGGATGGATTTCCAAAATGAATTTTACCAAACTACTTGGTCTATTATTGGAAATGATGTGATCAAGGCTTGCCAACATTTTTTTCTCTTCAGGTCATATTCTTAGAGCGGATGAATTGCACTTTTATTTCCTTAATTCCGAAGAATGCCGGGCTGATTCACTAGAGAACTATCGACCCATATCAATATGCAACTTTATTTACAAGATCATCTCCAAAGTATTGGCAAATAGAATGCAAAAAAAGGTAATACACAAGATCATTAGCCCAAATCAAGTCAAGCCATTAAAGGGAGAAGTATACATCATAACATTTTGCTTGCTAATGACTTGGTCAAAGATTTGCATTCAAAAGCAAGAGGGACAAAAATCTGTTTTAAAAAGCTAATTTATGGAAAAGCCTTTGATTCAGTTAATAGGAAGTTTATCTATAAGATGCTCCTCGATATGAACTTCCCACAAAGAATGGGTTAATTGGATTCAATGTTGCACGAAACTCCAAAGTTTTCGATACTCTTTAATGGCTCACCAATTGGTTTTTTTTGGGAGCACACGAATGGCATCCGACAAGGTGATCCACTCTCTCCGTATCTTTTTACTATTCTTGATGGAAGGACTTAGTCAGATTTGGAACACATAGTCTTAAATGGCAGCATTAAGGTACCCATTGTTTGGTTCTCATTCATATATCACATATAACATTTGCAGATGACTTACTTATCTTTCTTCAAAAATGAACCAACTTCAGTAAAAGAACCCGGCTACTATAATGAATGACTTGGTTTGGTTTTGGACTTGATTTAAATCATGCGAAAAGTAAAGTATATATATAGCCCTTACGTTGAGGATAATGTCTTTATTGCACAAACTTTGGGGGTTAGTGAGGGAAGCTTGCAGTTCCTTATTTGGGTCTCCCACTCATATCCACAGGCATTCACAAAACCCCCGTTATCACCTATCTTGCAAAAAAAAAGAATAGAATTTCTTCTTGGAAAAATAGGTTTCTATCAAAAGAAGGACGACTTCGAACTCATCCTTTTAGATTGCACTCCTACTCTATATATTGGTGTAATGCATTTCTTCTGCCTGTTGGACTTCTCCAAGATATTGAACGGTTATTAATGAACTTCTTCTGGAATGGCACAAATGATAAGGCAATGCATATGGTAAATTGGGATAGCATTTGCAAACCGAAAAAGATGAAGGGGGCTAAACTTGAGAAATACTAGAGATTGGAATCAACCATGTCCAGTGCAGCAATTGTGTGATCTTTTGCAAAACAAATGTTCCTTATGGTCACATTGGGTTTTACTCTAGGTATCTTTCAAAAAAATCAATCTGGGAAATTTCAACAAGAACATACCACTCTGCAGCTTGGAAAGGAATTTTAAAGGCAAGGAATTGGCTAATCAAACACATTTCCTATGCAATCTCTTAGAACTAGTACTAATATGTGGTACGATCCTTGAGTGAATGGGAAGAGTATATTTCAATTATGGTGACAGAATAAAAGATCTCGGGGCTCCCAAAGATTGGAAGGTTTCTTTCGAGGTTCATTGCTAATCTACACTGGTGTCTCCCTAATCCTATTTCTCCCGAAATGTTATCACTTTGGCCGACTATTATAGCTATTCCAATCACAGAACAACTCTTGATATATACTTATTTGGCCTCATGACAATGGCAAATTTAGTGTCACATCTGCATGGAATAAAATTAGGCAAAAGAAATAACAAGTGGGTCCCAAGCAGTTGGACATGGGATCGTAGGGATCACAAAGACATTCCTTATGTACATGGCAGGCCCTTCTCAATAAACTACCTACAATAGACAATATGAAAAAGAAGAGGTATCTATCATGTTAACCGATGCTCCCTTTGTATGCAACAAGAAGAAACTGTTGACCACCTTTATTTTGCTTGTGATTATACAAAATGGATATGGAAGGAGATTCTCCAGCGATTTGAACTCAATAGACTGCATGAACCAAACTTGCACCAAGAACTAGGCTTAACTCATGCAATGTTTCTCAAGAAAAGGGCCTCTCACAACTAGCAAAGGTTACTTTCAGGATCGTTATTTGGTGGATGTGGAAGGAGAGATGTAAATCTTTGAATGTCAACACACAAACAATGCTCAGCTATTGAAAGAGATTATTAGAGACTCAAGATCCTGTATGGAGCAAGATCTCAAAACGGAGCACTTTACCCAAACAGAAAAATATATTTTTATCAATTTTAATTTTGCTATTAGCTAAAGATCTTGGGAATGATGCCAAATTTTGATATATCTGGGGAACTAGTACTAATATATGGTACGATCCTTGGGTGAATGGGAAGAGTATATTTCAATTATATGGTGACAGAATACGAAAAGATCTTGGGGCTTTCAAAGATTGGAAGGTTTCTGAGTTCATTGCTAACGGTACCTGGTGTCTCCCTAATCCTATTTCTCCCGAAATGCTATCACTTTGGCCGACTATTATAGCTATTCCAATCACGAATAACTCTTCAGATATACTTATTTGGCCTCATGACAATGGCAAATTTAGTGCCACATCCGCATGGAATCAAATTAGGCAAAGAAATAATAAGTGGGTCCCAAGCAGTTGGACATGGGATCGACCGGGATCACAAAGACATTCCGTATGTACATGGCAGGCTCTTCTCAACAAACTACCTACAATAGACAATATGAAAAGAAGAGGTATCTATCATGTTAATCGATGCTCCCTTTGTATGCAACAAGAAGAAACTGTTGACCACCTCTATTTTGCTTGTGATTATACAAAATGGATATGGAAGGAGATTCTCCAAATGATTTGAACTCAATAGACTTCCAGAACCAAACTTGCACCAAGAACTAGGCGACCTCATGCAATGTTTCTCAAGAAAAAGGGCTCTCACACAACTAGCAAAGGTTACTTTCCAGGATCGCTATTTGGTGGATGTGGAAGGAGAGATGTAATAGAATCTTTGAATGTCAACACACAAACAATGCTCAGCTATTGAAAGAGATTATTAGAGACTCAAGATCACTTGTGGGAGCAAGATCTCAAAAACGAACACTTAACCCAAAGAGAAAAAGATATTTTTATCAATTTTAATTTTGCATTTAGCTAAAGATCTTGGGAATGATGCCAAATTTTGATATATTTGGATAAACATTTTCTATGTTGATTATAATTAGGAGTTATAGTCTACAGTGTGTAGTCATAACTATCGCATTCGCACTCTATGAGTTACATGGCTTTGTCTATGACTTGTATAGATAAAGCTATTTGTAGAAACTTTACACATAATCAATTTACTTTTACTTACCAAAAAATACTTGTAACTCGTCATCATGAACTTATGCATAACATGTCATGTCATCAATATACTTCTCCCCCTTTGTCATCAACAAAAAGGAGAAGTACCACAATCAAGTGTTTGTGATATTGGTTCAACTCATTGCATGAAAAACATAATATTAAGTTTTATCATCATGCAAGTTTGCTATTATCAAATATCAACATGAAAATTTGCGATGTAAGCTTTTAATATCAGAACGCAAACATTTCAAGTGTTTATCAATTGTAGCATTTCATCACATGGTAAGATATCAACGTGTAAAATTACGATGCAAGTTCTTGACATCTGAACACATGATGCAGACATGGCATAATGCAAATTTGGCAATCATAGCATCAGTGTTCATAGCATCAATTCATATATTTCTCCCCCTTTGTCGTCAACAAAAAGGAGAACGATATAAGCAAATTTTAAATATAAGTGCGATGCCATAAGCTGGTTCATGTAATTTTTCAACAAAAAGTGATAAGATACCAAATATTCAAACATTTCAAGGAAAACATGACATGGAGATATGATAGAACCCTTGCAGATTTAAAACTTTGGGTTGATCTCTTTAGGGGATCGGCCTCCTTGGAACTCTATAGTGGTTCCTCCCTCCGAGTTGCTGCTCAAAGGCTGTAGAAAAGATTCATCTATTGCTTATGAAAAGAGAAGGAATACATGGCTATTTATAGGGCTTCTAAACCCTAACTCCTAATAGGACTCCTACTTAAGACTTTTACTTCTTACCAACTCCTAATATGACTCATACTCAAGACTCCTATTCCCTTACAACTCCTAATTCTTCTCTAAGAAAAAACCTCCTAACAGAATGTCCTCTCAATTAGGACTCTCCTAGTTAGAGTCCTAACAGTGTCCCCTCTCAATTAGGACTCTCCTAGATAGAGTCCCAACAGACCCGGCCTCTTCAAATCAGCCTTGTCCTAGGTTTGAGATTCCATGAACTTCGGGGAACCGGGTCTTCACTCCTCATATGGTTCCCATGTATGCGTCTTCAAGTGGTAGATTATTCCAATGCACTAGTACTTGGGTAGAGGGATGTGGGTGACGATCACGATCCTACGATCGAGGATAGCCCGTGGTTGGGCTTGAATAACTCCATCCTCGGTTGTGTTGGGCAGTTGGATCTGGGGGTGACTCGTGTTCTCCCAACTTGGGCTTTAGGCATGATACGTGGAAGATAGGATGAATTTTGGCATCCTCGGGTAATTTAAGTATGTATGCCACGACTCCAATACGCTCTGTGATCGATAGGGCCCATAAAAAAAATGGGGATAGCTTCATGGAGGCTCAATGTTGATAGAGAGTTGCTTGTATGGTTGTAGGCGAAAGATAAACCCAATCTCCCACTGAAAAATTCTCTTTCACTTAAATTGTATTCCTGACTTGCTACTTCATTCTGGCTTGGCGGTAGAGAGATTATCTTTTAACAGTTGTAAGTGTTTGTCCCTATCAATCAATTCTTGGTCAACTGATCTACCTTGGCGAGAACCAATTATATAATTTGGAATCACAAAATCTTTGGTCGACCATACAATGCTTCATAAGGGGCACATTTTGTAGATGAATGATATGTAGTATTATACCACCATTCAGCCCAAGGAAGCCATTTCACCCACTCTTTTTGGTCGGTCGCATAGCTAAAACACCTGAGGTAATGTCTCTAAGCACCTATTTACCACCTCTGTTTGGTGATCGGTTTGTGGATGATCTGGCTGTGCTCATCTTGAGTTTGGTGCCTTGTAACTAAAATAACTTCGGTCCAAAAATTTACTAGTGAAGATCCTGTCACGATCACTTTTACGATGGACCTTGGCATCCCATGTAGTTTAACAATATTTTCTATGAAAATCAGGCAATACTAGCAACGATGTAGGGATTTCTCACAAGACAAAAATGAGCATATTTAAGTAAGTCGATCAACCACCACGAGAATCGTGCTTTTTACCTTTGGAAGATGGCAGCCCTTCAATAAAGTCCATGGAGATGTCGGTCCACACCGAAGTCCGGTATGGGTAGTGGTTGTAGCTTCCCCGATTTGCCATAGTTTCACCCTTGTTCCGTTGACATATATCACATTGTGCCACATATTCAGCAATAATTTTTTTTAATCCCTCTCCAATAAAAATTTTGCATCACTCTTTGTAGGTTCTTAGGAATCCAGAGTGCCCCACTTGAAGGTATAGAGTGCATTTCATGCAAGATGATTCTTGCGATGCAAGGGGAGTCGTATATAAGCACAATCGACCTTTGTAGCGTAAATCCCTCGAATCCCATGTAGTAGTGGGCTATTGCACTTGGATCCTCCAATTTTTTATGATCATGCTGATCTCTGGATCCTTCTTCCATTCTTCCCTAATGTCCTCGAGGAGACCGGTGGTAGGAAGGAGATGGCTAAAACCTTAGCTTGTTCAAGTAGCCCCAGAGCATCTGCAACAACGTTTTCTTTCCCCTTTTGTAAATAATTTCATAATCAAATCCAAGAAGTTTGGTTACCCATTTTGCTACTCGGGGATGATATCTTTTGCTCCAAAAAGTACTTTGAGGCTTTTATGGTTAGTTTTAATTTAAAATGTGCCACCGATCAGGTAGGGTCTCCACCTCGTTACTGCGTGTACAATGGCAAGCATCTCCTTATCATATACTGACATATTTTGATGGGACAGAGATAATACCTTGCTAGTATATGCGAGTGGTTGACCATTTTGCATGAGAAAGGCTCCAATTCTGACTCCAGATGCGTCGGCCTCAATGATGAAGGGTCTATTGAAATCTGGTAGCGCAAGTACCTGCAACGTTGTCATGGCTGCTTTAAGTTTGTCGAAGGCAGCAGAAGCTTTGTCCGACCATTGGAAAGCATCTTTTTTTAGTAAAGAAGTGAGTGGTACACTGATCTTCCCATAGTCCTTAACAAATATTCTCCTAATAGCCCGTTAGTCCAAGGAACCCCCAGTAGTAATTTCATATTTGTAGGTTTTACGGGCCATTTTGCATTGCCCTCAATTTTGTTGGGTCTACCGCCACTCCTTCTTCTTATATTATATGCCCAAGGTACTCTACTTTTTGTCGGAGAAAGCTGTACTTTGGTTGCTTAACAAAAAGAGTATTCTCTCAAGGATCACAAAAAAATCCGTAAATCTTGAAAGTGAGTCTCAAGAGAAGGGTCATTAACGAATATCATCAAAAATACCAGCACAAATTTACAAAGAAAGCTCCAAAATATATCATTCATAAGACTTTGAAAGGTTGAAGGAGCATTAGTGAGTCCAAAAGGCATTACCAAGAATTCATAATGGCCATCATGTTAATGCGAAATGTAGTTTTGGAATGTCATCGTCACATACCCAATTTGGTGATAACCGGATCGGAGGTCCAACCATGAAGACTCGAGCTCCTTTCAATTCATCAAGAAGTTCATCCCCACTGGTATTAGGTATTTGTCCTTGACGGTGATGCCATTTAAAGCTCGGTGGTCGATGCACATCCGCCAAGTTCCATCCTTCTTGCTTACAAGTAGCACGGGTGAGGAATAACGGGCTGCAACTTGGTCGAATCACCCTGTTTCAAGCATCTCCTTTACGATCTTTTCAATTTCATCTTTTGAAGGTGAGGATATCGGTATGGTCGAGTGTTCACTGGTGGCTTGCCCGGAAGGATTGGAATTCGATGGTCATGTTGCCGAGAAGGAGGAAGACCGCGGTTCAGCAAATATGTCGGCAAATTCAGTAAGCAATTGGGCAAGATTTTGATCTTCAAATTCTATTTTCTTCCCTTTGGTTGCTGCTGAGGTGCATCAAAAAGGCACCATTTACCGTATGTAAAACTTTCTCCATTCATTGGGTCGAAATGATTGAAGCGTTGCTTCGGCCCTTCCAGCGTAGGATGATCCGTTTGCCCTTCGGTGTAGAATTTCATAATTAATTTAAAAAGTTCCAAGAGACATCACCTAGTGTAGTCAGCCATTCTATACCAAGCACTGCCTCATAGTCATCGATAGGTAGGAGGAAGAAATCGGTGATAATTTCTTGGTTTTGCAGTAATAGTTTCACCCATGGCATCTTTGGTCGCACTTTAGGATTCTGCCGTGGCAACCTTTTATCGAACTTGCTGCAACCTTCAATATGCAGTGCCATCCGAGCAGCAACCTTACTATTCAGGAAGTTATTAGTGCTACCCGTGTCAATGAGAACAGTGATTGGCTGTTGTTTGAGAAGGCCTCCAACTTTCATCGTTTGCGGATTTGAGTAGCCGGCTAGTGCGTGTACCGTAATGTCGGTCGACTGTGGCTCTTTTTCCATATCTTCTTCTTCATATTCAAGGCTCTCTTCTAGATGTTCAACGACCTCTTCTTCTATTGGTTCAATCATAAGAAGTCTACCTTTTTTACAGCGATGCTCGTGGCTCCATGGTTAAAATGTAAATGCCAACATAACCTCTTTGCAAATAAAACCCAAAGTTCTTCTCTTGTTAACCTTTTTTCTGCAGGGACTTGGTTGATAGTAGGGGTCTAAGGGCTTTAGTATTGTAGGTCGTGGAGTGATCCTAGTCCTCCGAGCTTCATGGTTCAATCGCTCCTCTTGAAGTCATGCGAAAAGAGATGGCTGCCATAAGCGTGTTTGGTTGTAAGCCTAACTTCTCCCCCTGATCTCCGGCTTTAGGCCCTCAATAAAAAAGTCCCCAATAACTATTTTTCCAGACCAATCACAAGTTTGATTAGATAACCTTTCAAACCCTGGTTTGGTACTCCTGAATGGTGGAGGTTTTGTGGATCTTTTTGCTAGTTGTCTAGTCAATGTTCTCGTAATAAGTTGGTCCGAAGGCGGATCGATAGTCCTTCTTTGAATTGTAAAAGCTATTAAATGACTCCATGAAAGTATATTCAAACTAGTCAAACCATTGTATGGCATCCCTTCAAGATGTATAGATGCAATTTCCACCATGGATGCATCCGTAGTTTTATGGTATCGAAAAAAATATAAGCTCCGCCTTGAGGATCCAACCAATTGGGTCTCCTTCTTCCCATCTAGGAAGTCCACTCTCATCATAAATAGTTGGGTTGGGTCATAGAGCCTCCACTCTCTTGGAAGTCATCTCTTTGGGCATGATGTGATTGGTTAGAGCTCTCTCCTTGATGTGATTTCTTGGGGCTTGGTGGTTTGGCCCAGTGAATTGTTAAGGAGAGTCCTAATCTTATCCTCCATTCTGTGCCTCAAAGGCTTCAAATTTAGCATTGATTGCCTCCTCATATGCCATAGTATATGACTCCAAATCTGTGATGTTAAGATCTTTCTTTTGTTGGCCCAGTTAAAGGCATGTATAGGTTTGATAAAAAAATCAATGAAAGTTTGCTGCAGAATTGTGTTGTCTTATCTGAGAGAATTATGGTCGAAAAACATGGTTTCTCGGCAAAATCTCTAAAAAATTTGAGAGATTTGAGGAGTTTTTTTTTTTTGGTAAGTAAAAAATTAAATTGATTATGTGTAAAGTTTCTACAAATAGCTTTATCTATACAAGTCATAGGCAAACCATGTAACTCATAGAGTCGAATCAAAATAGTTATGACTACACATGTTGTAGACTATAACTCCTAAATTATAATCAAAATAGAAAATGTTTATCCAGATATATCAAAATTTGGCATCATTCCCAAGATCTTTTAGCTAATAGCAAAATTAAAATTGATAAAAATATATTTTTTCTCTTTGGGTAAAAGTGTCCGTTTTGAGATCTTGCTCCATACGGGATCTTGAGTCTCTAATAATCTCTTTCACTAGTGACATTGTTTGTGTGTTGACATTTTAAAGATTCTGTTACATCTCCTTCCACATCCACCAAATAGCATCTGAAAGTAACCTTTGCAGTTGTGTGAGAGGCCCTTTCTTGAAAACATTGCATGAGTTCGCCCTAGTTCTTGGTTGCAAGTTTGGTTCTTGCAGTCTATTGAGTTCAAATGTTGGAGAATCTCCTTCCATATCCATTTTGTATAATCACAAAGCAAAATAAAAGGTGGTCATGATTTCTTCTTGTTGCACTACAAAAGCGAGCACATGGTTAACAAGATAGATACCTCTTCTTTTTATATTGTCTATTGTAGGTAGTTTATTGAGAAGGGCCTGTCATGTGCATAATGAATGTCTTTCTGATCCCTAGGATCCATGTCCAACTGGCAGGACCCACTTGTTATTTCTTTGCTAATTTGATTCCATGGGATGTGGCACTAAATTTGCCATTGTCATGAGGCCAAATAAGTATATCTCTGAAGAGTTGTTAAGTGAATGGAATAGCTATAATAGTCAGCCAAAGTGATAACATTTCTGGGCCAAAAGTGATTTGAGGAGAGAGTTGACAATAATATCTCAGTTTATATGACAACAAGGATGTCCATCAAGAAAATTTTGGTAGTGCTGACAGAAAAAATTGGTGTAAGTTATGATAGGAAATTCTCGTCGAAAATTTTTTTTCAACTTACATGAAAAAATTTACAGCAATATAGGAACGATTTTTTTTTTTTTTTGATTTTCGGATACGGATAAATAAATTACAGCAACAGTAAGGTAGGAAACCAGATCCTGTTGCAATTCACGGGGAGATCAAAGGATGATCTGCGGTGGTGGAGATGATGGCGGAATTCGGCGACGATCTTTTAAGCAATTGTGGGAATTGCTTTGGATGGTTGTGGAGGGTTGATGGATGGCTATGGAAGGGCAGCGAGATGCCAAGAACGCTGCTCTGATACTAGGTGATAGAACCCTTGCAGATTCTAAACTTGGGGTTGATCTCTTTAGGGGATCGGCCTCCTTGGAACTTTATAGGGGTTCCTCCCTCCAAGTTGCTGCTCAAAGGCTGTAGAAAAGATTCATCTATTGCTTATGAAAAGAGAAGAAATACATAGCTATTTATAGGGCTTCTAAACCTTAACTCCTAATAGGACTCCTACTTAAGACTCTTACTTCTAACCAACTCCTAATATGACTCATACTCAAGACTCCTATTACCTTACAACTCCTAATTCTTCTCTAAGAAAAAACCTCCTAACATAATGTCCCTCTCAATTATGACTCTCCTAGTTAGAGTCCTAACAGTGTCCCTCTCAATTAGGACTCTCCTAGCTCTAGTCCCAACAAGATAGCTTTGAAAACTTCTTCCATTTTATTTGTTGTTTTCCTTTTGCATGAAGGAGGAAAGCTATTTAGAGCTTACTCGAATGAAGTTAAAATCGATAAGATATTAAAAACTTCATTTTTACAAGTATCAAGATATGTATCAAATCCTTGTGTACGTAAGATGACTTCCTTTTTCAAGAAGGAATTTATAAGCAGGAATCATTTCATCAAATCCATTTCTCAAACAAAAATATTGTTCACATGATAAGTGTATAAAGAGATGTATTTGCTTTGATTGATTCCATATGTCAAAATTAATGATATGAGTTAAACTTTTTTTTTTTTTTGGTAAGTAAAAGTAAATTGATTATGTGTAAAGTTTCTACAAATAGCTTTATCTATACAAGTCATAGACAAAGCCATGTAACTCATAGAGTCTTGAATCGATAGTTATGACTACACATGTTGTAGACTATAACTCCTAATTATAATCAAAATAGAAAATGTTTATCCGGATATATCAAAATTTGGCATCATTCCCAAGATCTTTAGCTAATAGCAAAATTAAAATTGATAAAAATATATTTTCTCTTTGGGTAAAGTGCTCCGTTTTGAGATCTTGCTCCATACTGAGGATCTTGAGTCTCTAATAATCTCTTTTCAATAGTGAGCATTGTTTGTGTGTTGACATTTAAAGATTACTTTACATCTCTCCTTCACATCCACCAAATAAGCGATCTGAAGTAACCTTTGCCAGTTGTGTGAGAGGACCTTTTCTTGAAAACATTGCATGAGTTAAGCCTAGTTCTTGGTGCAAGTTTGGTTCTGTGATCTATTGAGTTCAAATATTTGGAGAATCTCCTTCCATATCCATTTTGTATAATCACAAGCAAAATAAAGGTGGTCCTTGTTTCTTCTTGTTGCATACAAAGGGAGCATCGGTTAACATGATAGATACCTCTTCTTTTCATATTGTCTATTGTAGGTAGTTTATTGAGAAGGGCCTACCATGTACATAAGGAATGTCTTTGTGATCCGATTGATCCATGTCCAACTGCTTAGGACCCACTTGTTATTTCTTTGCCTAATTTGATTCCATCCCAGATGTGGCACTAAATTTACCATTGTCATGAGGCCAAAATAAGTTTATCTGAAGAGTTGTTCTGGTGATTGGAATAGCTATAATAATTAACCCAAAGTGATAACATTTAGGGGAAATAAGATTAGGGAGACACAATGCAGATTAGCAATGAACTTCGAGAAACCTTCCAATCTTTAAGAGCCCCGAGATCTTTTAAATGATTCTGTCACCATATAATTGAAATATTCTCTTCCCATTCACCCCAAGGATGTTACCACATATTAGTACTAGTTCCGTAAGAGATTGCATAGGAAATGTGTTTGATTAGCCAATTCCTTGCCTTTTAAAATGTGTTTAACTGATATGAGTTAAACTTAATATGACATATATCTTATAATGTAAGGAAGAGGATAATTCGAAAATCAATTATTAGGATGCCAATGGTTAAGAGAATCGAAATGAAATTAACACTTTCATGCATTCTAGGACAAGGTTGTATATTGATTTTCAAATAAAATCATGAAGATAGACATGCTCATCATCATGATAGTCCCGATAGTAAGTTTACAATATACAAGCTAGCAAAAATTTTCAATATTTTAAACACAAAAGCTAGCAATTTTCTCTTTTTGAGATATGCACATTAGCAACTCTTTCTCCCCCTATGTCATTAGGAAAGAGAAAAGAAGACCCTTTACATTAATTTCTAAATCATGACTGAGGAAGGTTTCAATCTTATTTGTGCATCATTATATTTTCAAATTCGAACATGCTGAAATTTCAAAACTATATATTTCATTCATGCATGATATTGAATAAAATCAAACAATATTATGAGCATATCATACATGATGAAAAAAATTTTTTTAACTATTTATCAACATTTTAATCATGATACCAAACATTCATCATTTAGAGTATTCATGACATTAAAATCAACATACATCATTTTAGTAACAACTCATAGCATTTTAAATCATGATTTACATCATATACAATACATCACATCACAATTAAAAAGCTCAAGTATTGCATGCATCATTGCAAATCATAAATGCTTCATATCATGATGGTATCAATTTTGTCAAATTATATCTTTACCATGCATCATAACTTTTCATTTGTATACATCAAAACAAATTAATGAATATCTCATGTATTCATATCATCACATAAGGAATATCAAGAAGAGTTGGTAATGAATTTACGAATCATGTAGAAAATTATGAATATTAAGAGACATTATGATTCTTTTAGATAACTCAAATACTGAAAAGAAAGAATCACAGTAAGTTGATTTTTGATTTATAAAAAAGAATTTTCAAGTTATAATTCCAAAAATCACGATTCATTTCAATAAATTTTTAATAAAAGAACACATCATCAAAATCTCAACATTACTTTCAAAGAGATTCAAAATGGCATGAATAATTTTATTGATCTCTTAGTGAAAAAAGTCAATAAATTAGAGCATGTGTCATATAACTATCATTCGAACTCCATGAGTTACTTGGCTTTGTCTATGACTTAATATGGATAAAGCTATTTGTAAAATCTTTACACAAATCAATTTACTTTTACTTACTTGCAAAAAAAAAAAAAAAAATCAATCTGGTAGAAAAAATAAATTTTCAAAGAAAAAAATACTTTTTTCTCTTTTTAGTTGTTTTAGTTCATATGATTTTATTTTCATCTATGCAGAAACATGTAGTATGTTTAAAATCGAAAGTGCCAAGTTTTATTACGACAAAGATCAATAAGGCACTTTCATTACTGTGAAAATCAAAAAAATCGTAAGATTCATCATCATAATTATAAAACCAATAAACATGATTTTAAAATCTCTCATGCATAGAATAAAATCATGGTATCAAAAAACATCATTATATCATCAAGCATGATTTTTATATTTTCAATCAAAATCATTTTGTTTGTTTATAAATAAAATATGTATTTTTCATGATTATTTTCCAAAATTACTAGCATGATCATAAATTTTGCATTTTTTCATATATATATATATATATATTTTTTAACATGTAATTTTCAAGAAATTAATTCTATCTTAAAAGAAAATGTATTGCTGAAGAGCATCATGTAATTTCGAAATAATTCAAGGTTGAGTTATTACCTTGTAGTCAGAGAAGCCCAGTTCATGCGTTTCACCTTTGGGAGGATTCTTGATTCATCCTTGGTTGCCTTCCTCTTCTTTGGCCTCTTCCTTCCGTTCAAGTTCATTGTCTATTTTAGATTTTTATTTAATAAACTTATTAAGATTTAGTGTTCAAGGAGTTCAAGTTCATCATTTGTCCTCATCACTTGAGTCATCAGCTCAAAGTGGTATTTATTGTCCAGAGTTCCAAATTTTTCTTTCTTTGGAAGGTGATTGTGTTCAACATTTCATCATGTGCATTTGCCCATTTTCATATTATCAACAAACCAGTTATTAGTTCTTCAAGTGGTAAGTTGTTTAGGTTTTAATAACTTGTTTGCAGTTACTTTTTTGAATCTCACTTCTTAGAAGAAGCATAAAATCTTGTTTCTGAAGGTTCAAAAATCGAAAAAACATTTTTCCAAGAGCTCTTAAACTATTAGCGACATGAAAAAACGGTGTACATGCCTATAGTCTAAACTTGGTTGCATTCGAAAAAGCAAAATCAAATAAAAGTTAACTTTCCAGTCTTTGACTCCTAAGTTCCCAGGTAATTGATTTCATGTGTTCCCCAATGTCAAAGCCGTTTACTTAGCACATCAGTTGAAAAATTTTTTGTCCCAAAAGTGCCAAAATAAAGGCATTCATTTTCGTTTAAAGAAAAAAGCCGCTTTCTCCCAAAATCAAACCATTCGTTCGCCGGTTTAGAGGAATTTGAAAACCATTTTCAATAATATTCCATAAATCTAAATTCCTAGAAATTAAAAAAAAACTCTCATTAAGTTTTCCAATAAAATGTAGTCCAATCGTTAAACAATTGGTAGGCAGACAAAAAAGCCCTCTTGAAAGCTATGAAGAGCCATTTTCTCTCGTGTAAATTTGAAATAAAAAGCAGGGCTCACGATACCAATTGTTAGGATCAAAGAGCACTAAGGCCAGGGGGTAGATTAGTGCAGCAAAAACTTTCTGCTTGATTAAAATAACTGCATTCAGCGATAAAATGATTTCATTTGTGGGATTCTAAGATTACTTTGGCAAGATCAAAAAAAGATGATGTTAAAAGTCAATCTATGAAGGCAGTTTACATTATGATGAAAACCAGATATAAAGCATAGAGCTAAGATACGACGTTGAAAAACGAAGAACTAATTTCATCTTAATGCTGGTTAAATCACTTGGATTAGGCAGATGCTGTTTAAAAGTACGAAAAGGGTATAAGGCGGTTTGCAGTTATGGTAAAATCAAAGCGTAAATGTAATCCTGAGGAAGTATAAATGATAAATAGAAAAACAGATTTAAATCTAAACCAGATTAAAGTGCTAAAGAAACAGGCGGGAAAACAGTAAACCAGGAGGAGGTTTGATAAAAATAATATGCTCAAAGTAAATGCAAACTGAGATTTAGAGTGGTTGGGTCAATCTTGACCTACTCCACTTTTGGCTGCCACCCGACGTAGTCACCGTGTCAACTAGAGGCCTTCCTTCAATGGCTGAAGGCCAACCACCCTTTACAATTTCACTCCTTTGGGGCTTAGGAGACAGCCCTTTAAAGAATTTCTCTCCTCTCTTTACAACTCCAGAACTTGGAAAAGAGGAAGAACTTTTCCAGACTTTACAACAATTTTGAGCTCTAAGAATCACCCAGAAAAGATCAAAGATTTTGTGTATGTCTGTACTTTCGATTCTTTGAATGGGTGGGCTATTTATAGGCCTAGCTTCAGTTCAAATTTGGAGCTCAAAACTGTCAATTCAATTTCAGGATGAGGCGGTGCACCTCGACTGGGCGGTTGCACCTTTGTGATTCGAGAGGCCAGGCCTACGGTAGTGCCACCCTCATCGAGGCGGTTGCCTCTCTACAGTCAAAGATAGAGGCTCGGTGATTTGCACCCTCCCTGGTAGAGTGATTGCACGCTTGCGGAAACTCGGAGGTGGGCTCGGTGGTGCTACCTCTGTCGGGGGAGGTTGCACCTAGTCTCCTTTCGAGACCCCAGGCCCAAAAGCCAGTGCTACCTCTGGCTGGGGTAGTTGCCGCCGGTCTCGTGGGAACCTAGCCCGGGCAGTGCTACCTCACAGCGGCTTGGTTGCACCTCCCACAACAATCGGGTCCAGATGGGTAGATCCATTGTTGGCCCAATTTTTTCCCGGGGGCCCAATTACCCAAGATTAAGCTATTAGGATCACCTCCCATTTCCAACTTAATCATTGTGCTAACTATGATAAAT
Source organism: Musa schizocarpa (assembly GCA_900464855.2). Taxonomy (NCBI): domain Eukaryota; kingdom Viridiplantae; phylum Streptophyta; class Magnoliopsida; order Zingiberales; family Musaceae; genus Musa; species Musa schizocarpa. The sequence goes on along the minus strand of LS990924.1, from coordinate 14,886,553 downwards.
CCTAAGACAATTTCTGCGGCTTGCTCGGTGCGTCAATTGCTTCTTAGGTGAGTTCGGCGAACTTCAAAATCGATCATCGATTAACCCTCGGTGATGCTCCTGCGGAGTTCCGGCAAACTCCTGGACTTGCGCGACGATCCACTTGGCCGAGTTCGGCGAGCTAACTTTTAACAAGCTTATGGACTTCTCGGATTTGTTCCCTTGAGAACTTCCGGCGGTATCCAGAACTTCCGTCGAACTCTGAACTCCCCGTGATCATTGTCTTGACTCGGCAAACTCCTCTTGCATGTCTTTCTTCCGCCAAGTAGTTAATCCTGCACTTAAAATAAAACTTTTGTTCGAGACAATTAATCCTAAGCAATTAGCCAGAAGTTATGCGTATGTCATTGGTCCCGGCAACCGTCCATTCTTGGCCAGTAGGATGTCTCCACTGCAACCTAATACCTAATCGGCCGGTTATTTCCGCCAACTCGATATCTTTGCACAATACCCCCTTCTTGGCCGATGCCCAGAGTCCAAAAGCGGAAAGCCTTCTGTCGATCGTCGGCCAAGTCCGCGGCGACGTCGAATATACGGCATGTTCGTTTGGCTAACGCGGATTTTCCTGCTTTAATTGTCTCATCACGATGAAGCATCACAGCCTTCACTCAAGCATTGATTAAAATCATAAACATATATCAAAGTAGTTTCATCATCAAAATCAATTCAGCGTTGATATTGAGTTAACCTTGCTCGGGTTTAAACAAACTCCCCTATCAATATGCCGTATTGATATGGCCTTGAATTCAAGTGCCAAGGTCATTTGCAATATTCATCATGAATACTTGCAGCACATCATCATGAACATATGCATAAAACTTTATAAATACGTAATCATGTCATCCAGCATACTTCTCCCCTTTGTCATCAACAAAGGAGAAGTACCACAATCAAGTGTTTGTTATATGTGTTTCAGCTCATTGTATGAAAAAAATAATGTTAAAATTTTTGCATCATCATGCAATCTGATAATTTAACAGCATTTTGGAACTTGCAAACTGGCAATTTACATTTGTTCGAAAGCTCTTGTTTTGAAATGTGCAAGTTTTATAAGTTAGCAAATTCAAATATATACTGGATGGCATATTTGCTTTCTTGAGATAAATGCGATAGCACATTTTTTGTATTTTTTGATATTTCAAGCTAGCAATTCGTTGATGTTCAAGATAGCAATTTCTTCTCTTTTGAAGTCGCGATTTTTACTTCTTCTTGCGTTATGCAAACTAGCTATCTCCCCTTAGTGTTTGTCAAGAATGAAGGAGACTCTTTACATCAATTATGACAAAAAGTAAAATATCAATATTATTTGTACATCATTATATTTTTAAATTTAAAACATGCACTATTTGAAAAACCTATATTTCATTCATACGATATTGAATAAATCAATCAACATTATAAAGGGATATCATACATGATGATACTAAAATTTTTAACTATTTGTCAACATTTTGATCTTGATACCAAACATTCATCATTTTAAATTATTCATGATACAAAACATTAAATCAATATTTATAATACATCATTTTAGCAACAACTCATAGTATTTTAAATCATGATTTACAACATATATAATACATCACATCATAATTAGAAAGCACAAGTATTGCATACATCATTGCGAATCATAAATGTTTCATATCATGATGGTATCAATTTGTCAAATTATATCCATTCATGCATGATCAAAACTTCTCCCCCATTTGTATTTCATGCATAATTTTTTGCTTTCATCACATTAGAATTATCAAGAGGAATTAATTGGGTAATTTGGAATCACAGGTGCTGGTCGACCATACAATGCTTCATAAGGGGCACATTTTGTAGATGAATGATATGTAGTATTATACCACCATTCAGCCCAAGGAAGCCATTTCACCCACTCTTTTGGTCGGTCGCTAGCGAAACACCGGAGGTACGTCTCTAAGCACCTATTTACCACCTCTGTTTGGCCGTCAGTTTGTGGATGATACGCTGTGCTCATCTTGAGTTTGGTGCCTTGTAACTAAAATAACTCGGTCCAAAATTTACTAGTGAAGATCCTGTCACGATCACTTACGATGGACCTTGGCATCCCATGTAGTTTAACAATATTTTCTATGAAAATCTGGGCAATACTAGCAACAGTGTAGGGATTTCTCACAGCACAAAAATGAGCATATTTCGTAAGTCGATCAACCACCACGAGAATCGTGCTTTTACCTTTGGAAGATGGCAGCCCTTCAATAAAGTCCATGGAGATGTCAGTCCACACCGAGTCTGGTATGGGTAGTGGTTGTAGCTTCCCTGGATTTGCCATAGTTTCACCCTTGTTCCGTTGACATATATCACATTGTGCCACATATTCAGCAATAATTTTTTTAATCCCTCTCCAATAAAAATTTTGCATCACTCTTTTGTAGGTTCTTAGGAATCCAGAGTGCCCTGCTGAAGGTATAGAGTGCATTTCATGCAAGATGATTGCGATGCAAGGGGAGTCAGGTATAAGCACAATGCGACCTTTGTAGCGTAAATCCCTCGAATCCCAGTAGTAGTGGGCTATTGCACTTGGATCCTCCAATTTTTTTATGATCATGCTGATCTCTGGATCCTTCTTCCATTCTTCCCTAATGTCCTCGAGGAGACCGGTGGTAGGAAGGGAGATGGCTAAAACCTTAGCTTGTTCAAGTAGCCCTGAGAGTGCATCTGCAACAACGTTTTCTTTCCCCTTTTTGTAAATAATTTCATAATCAAATCCAAGAAGTTTGGTTACCCATTTTTGCTACTCAGGGGATGATATCTTTTGCTCCAAAAAGTACTTGAGGCTTTTATGGTTAGTTTTAATTTAAAATCGCCGGCCGATCAGGTAGGGTCTCCACCTCGTTACTGCGTGTACAATGGCAAGCATCTCCTTATCATATACTGACATATTTTGATGGGACAGAGATAATACCTTGCTAGTATATGCGAGTGGTTGACCATTTTGCATGAGAAAGGCTCCAATTCTGACTCCAGATGCGTCGGCCTCAATGATGAAGGGTCTATTGAAATCTGGTAGCGCAAGTACCGGCAACGTTGTCATGGCTGCTTTAAGTTTGTCGAAGGCAGCAGAAGCTTTGTCCGACCATTGGAAAGCATCTTTTTTTAGTAAAGAAGTGAGTGGTACACTGATCTTCCCATAGTCCTTAACAAATATTCGGTAATAGCCCGTTAGTCCAAGGAACCCCCGTAGTAATTTCATATTTGTAGGTTTCGGCCAGCCTTGCATTGCCTCAATTTTTGTTGGGTCTACCGCCACTCCTTCTTCTTATATTATATGCCCAAGGTACTCTACTTTTTGTCGGAGAAAGCTGTACTTTGGTTGCTTAACAAAAAGAGTATTCTCTCGAAGGATCGTCAAAAAAATCCGTAAATGCTGAAAGTGAGTCTCAAGAGAAGGGCTGTTAACGAGAATATCATCGAAAAATACCAGCACAAATTTACAAAGAAAGCTCCAAAATATATCATTCATAAGACTTTGAAAGGTTGAAGGAGCATTAGTGAGTCCAAAAGGCATTACCAAGAATTCATAATGGCCATCATGTGTGCGAAATGTAGTTTTTGGAATGTCATCGTCACATACCCGAATTTGGTGATAACCGGATCGGAGGTCCAACTTCGTGAAGACTCGAGCTCCTTTCAATTCATCAAGAAGTTCATCCCCCACTGGTATTAGGTATTTGTCCTTGACAGTGATGCCATTTAAAGCTCGGTAGTCGATGCACATCTGCCAAGTTCCATCCTTCTTGCTTACAAGTAGCACCGGTGAGGAATACGGGCTGCAACTTGGTCGAATCACCCCTGTTTCAAGCATCTCCTTTACGATCTTTTCAATTTCATCTTTTTGAAGGTGAGGATATCGGTATGGTCGAGTGTTCGCTGGTGGCTTGCCCGGAAGGATTGGAATTCGATGGTCATGTTGCCGAGAAGGAGGAAGACCGCGCGGTTCAGCAAATATGTCGGCAAATTCAGTAAGCAATTGGGCAAGATTTTGATCTTCAAATTCTATTTTCTTCCCCTTTGGTTGCTGCTGGAGGTGCATCAAAAAGGCACCATTTACCGTATGTAAAACTTTCTCCATTCATTGGGTCGAAACAGTGGTAACGTTGCTTCCGCGCTTCCCGCGTAGGATGATCTGTTTGCCCTTACAGTAGAATTTCATAATTAATTTAGAAAAGTTCCAAGAGACATCACCTAGTGTAGTCAGCCATTCTATACCAAGCACTGCCTCATAGTCATCGATAGGTAGGAGGAAGAAATCGGTGATAATTTCTTGGTTTTGCAGTAATAGTTTCACCTGTGGCATCTTTGGTCGCACTTTAGGATTCTGCCGTCGGCAACCTTTACGTCGAACTTGCTGCAACCTTCAATATGCAGTGCCATCCGAGCAGCAACCTTACTATTCAGGAAGTTATTAGTGCTACCCGTGTCAATGAGAACAGTGATTGGCTGTTGTTTGAGAAGGCCTCCAACTTTCATCGTTTGCGGATTTGAGTAGCCGGCTAGTGCGTGTACCGTAATGTCGGTCGACTGTGGCTCTTTTTCCATATCTTCTTCTTCATATTCAAGGCTCTCTTCTAGATGTTCAACGACCTCTTCTTCTATTGGTTCAATCATAAGAAGTCTACCTTTTTTACAGCGATGCTCGTGGCTCCATGGTTCGTCGCAATGCCAACATAACCTCTTTGCAAATCGCTCCCAAAGTTCTTCTCTTGTTAACCTTTTCGGTGCAGGGACTTGGTTGATAGTAGGGGGTCTAAGGGCTTTAGTATTGTAGGTCGTGGAGTGATCCTAGTCCTCCGAGCTTCATGGTTCAATCGCTCCTCTTGAAGTCATGCGAAAGAGATGGCTGCCATAAGCGTGTTTGGTTGTCGCGCCTTAACTTCTCCCCGGATCTCCGGCTTTAGGCCCTCAATAAAAGTCCCCAATAACTATTTTTCAGACCAATCACAAGTTTGATTAGATAACCTTTCAAACCTGGTTTGGTACTCCTGAATGGTGGAGGTTTGTCGGATCTTTGCTAGTTGTCCGTCAATGTTCTCGTAATAAGTTGGTCCGAAGCGGATCAGTAGTCCTTCTTTGAATTGTCGCTATTAAATGACTCCATAAGTATGTTCAAACTAGTCAAACCATTGTATGGCATCCCCTTCAAGATGTATAGATGCAATTTCCACCATGGATGCATCCGTAGTTTTATGGTATCGAAAATATCGCTCCGCGCGAGATCCAACCAATTGGGTCTCCTTCTTCCCATCTAGGGAAGTCCACTCTCATGCGCAAATAGTTGGGTTGGGTCATAGAGCCTCCACTCTCTTGGAAGTCATCTCTTTGGGCATGATGTGATTGGTTAGAGCTCTCTCCTTGATGTGATTTCTTCGGGCTTGGTGGTTGGCCCAGACTGAATTCGGTAAGGAGAGTCCGAATCTTATCCTCCATTCGTGCCTCAAAGGCTTCAAATTTAGCATTGATTGCCTCCTCATATGCCATAGTATATGACTCCAAATCTGTGATGTTAAGATCTTTCTTTTGTTGACGAGTTAAAGGCATGTATAGGTTTGATAAAAATCAATGAAAGTTTGCTGCAGAATTGTGTTGTCTTATACGAGCAGAATTATCGTCGAAGAAACATCGGTTTCTCGACGAAATCTCTACAAAAAATTTGAGAGATTTGAGGAGAGAGTTTTTTTTTTTGGTAAGTAAAAGTAAATTGATTATGTGTAAAGTTTCTACAAATAGCTTTATCTATACAAGTCATAGGCAAAGCCATGTAACTCATAGAGTGCGAATGCGATAGTTATGACTACACATGTTGTAGACTATAACTCCTAATTATAATCAAAATAGAAAATGTTTATCCAGATATATCAAAATTTGGCATCATTCCCAAGATCTTTAGCTAATAGCAAAATTAAAATTGATAAAAATATATTTTTCTCTTTGGGTAAAGTGCTCCGTTTTGAGATCTTGCTCCATACAGGATCTTGAGTCTCTAATAATCTCTTTCACTAGCTGAGCATTGTTTGTGTGTTGACATTTAAAGATTCTGTTACATCTCTCCTTCCACATCCACCAAATAGCGCATCTGAAAGTAACCTTTGCCAGCCAGTGAGAGGCCCTTTTCTTGAGAAACATTGCATGAGTTCGCCTAGTTCTTGGTGCAAGTTTGGTTGCGGCAGTCTATTGAGTTCAAATCGCTGGAGAATCTCCTTCCATATCCATTTTGTATAATCACAAGCAAAATAAAGGTGGTCAACAGTTTCTTCTTGTTGCATACAAAGCGAGCATCGGTTAACAAGATAGATACCTCTTCTTTTTATATTGTCTATTGTAGGTAGTTTATTGAGAAGGGCCTGTCATGTACATAATGAATGTCTTTCTGATCCCGGTCGATCCCATGTCCAACTGCTTGGGACCCACTTGTTATTTCTTTGCCTAATTTGATTCCATGCGGATGTGGCACTAAATTTGCCATTGTCATGAGGCCAAATAAGTATATCTGAAGAGTTGTTCGTGAATGGAATAGCTATAATAGTCGGCCAAAGTGATAACATTTCGGGCCAAAGTGATTTGAGGAGAGAGTTGACAATAATATCTCAGTTTATATGACAACAAGGATGTCCATCAAGAAAATTTTGGTAGTAACAGCAAGAAAATTGGTGTAAGTTGCGATAGCAGAATTCTCGTCGAAAAATTTCAGCAACTTACGATGAAAATTTGCAGCAATATAGGAACGATTTTTTTTTTTTTTTGATTTTCGGATACGGATAAATAAATTACAGCAACAGTAAGGTAGGAAACCAGATCCTGTTGCAATTCACGGGGAGATCAAAGGATGATCTGCGGTGGTGGAGATGATGGCGGAATTCGGCGACGATCTTTTAAGCAATTGTGGGAATTGCTTTGGATGGTTGTGGAGGGTTGATGGATGGCTATGGAAGGGCAGCGAGATGCCAAGAACGCTGCTCTGATACTAGGTGATAGAACCCTTGCAGATTCTAAACTTGGGGTTGATCTCTTTAGGGGATCGGCCTCCTTGGAACTTTATAGGGGTTCCTCCCTCCAAGTTGCTGCTCAAAGGCTGTAGAAAAGATTCATCTATTGCTTATGAAAAGAGAAGAAATACATAGCTATTTATAGGGCTTCTAAACCTTAACTCCTAATAGGACTCCTACTTAAGACTCTTACTTCTAACCAACTCCTAATATGACTCATACTCAAGACTCCTATTACCTTACAACTCCTAATTCTTCTCTAAGAAAAAACCTCCTAACATAATGTCCCTCTCAATTATGACTCTCCTAGTTAGAGTCCTAACAGAGTGTCCCTCTCAATTAGGACTCTCCTAGCTCGAGTCCTAACAAGATAGCTTTGAAAACTTCTTCCATTTTATTTGTTGTTTTCCTTTTGCATGACGGAGGAAAGCTATTTCTGAGCTTACTCGAATGAAGTTAAAATCGATAAGATATTAAAGCACGCTTCATTTTTACAAGTATCAAGATATGTATCAAATCCTTGTACGTAAAGATGACTTCCTTTTTCAAGAAGGAATTTATAAGCAGGAATCATTTCATCAAATCCATTTCTCAAAACAAAATATTGTTCACATGATAAGTGTATAAGAGATGTATTTGCTGATTGATTCCATATGTCAAAAATTAATGATATGAGTTAAACTTTTTTTTTGGTAAGTAAAAGTAAATTGATTATGTGTAAAGTTTCTACAAATAGCTTTATCTATACAAGTCATAGACAAAGCCATGTAACTCATAGAGTGCGAATGCGATAGTTATGACTACACATGTTGTAGACTATAACTCCTAATTATAATCAAAATAGAAAATGTTTATCCAGATATATCAAAATTTGGCATCATTCCCAAGATCTTTAGCTAATAGCAAAATTAAAATTGATAAAAATATATTTTTCTCTTTGGGTAAAGTGTCTGCTTTTGAGATCTTGCTCCATACAGGATCTTGAGTCTCTAATAATCTCTTTCAATAGCTGAGCATTGTTTGTGTGTTGACATTTAAAGATTCTGTTACATCTCTCCTTCCACATCCACCAAATAGCGATCCCCAAAGTAACCTTTGCCAGTTGTGTGAGAGGACCTTTTCTTGAGAAACATTGCATGAGTTCTTCCTAGTTCTTGGTGCAAGTTTGGTTATGGCAGTCTATTGAGTTCAAATCATTGGAGAATCTCCTTCCATATCCATTTTGTATAATCACAAGCAAAATAAAGGTGGTCAACAGTTTCTTCTTGTTGCATACAAAGGGAGCATCGGTTAACATGATAGATACCTCTTCTTTTCATATTGTCTATTGTAGGTAGTTTATTGAGAAGGGCCTACCATGTACATAAGGAATGTCTTTGTGATCCCTACGATCCCATGTCCAACTGCTTGGGACCCACTTGTTATTTCTTTGCCTAATTTGATTCCATACAGATGTGGCACTAAATTTGCCATTGTCATGAGGCCAAATAAGTTTATCTGAAGAGTTGTTCGTGATTGGAATAGCTATAATAGTCGGCCAAAGTGATAACATTTCGGGGAAATAGGATTAGGGGAGACACTGTGCACCGCTAGCAATGAACTCAGAAACCTTCCAATCTTTGGGAGCCCCGAGATCTTTTCGTATTCTGTCACCATATAATTGAAATATTCTCTTCCCATTCACCCAAGGATCGTACCACATATTAGTACTAGTTCCAGAAGAGATTGCATAGGAAATGTGTTTGATTAGCCAATTCCTTGCCTTTAAAATGTGTTTAACTGATATGAGTTAAACTTAATATGACATATGCTTATAATGTCTGGAAGAGGATAATTCGAAAATCCAATTATTAGGATGCCAATAGTTAAGAGAATCCGAAAATGAAATTAACACTTTCATGCATTCGGACAAGGTTGTGCTATTGATTTTCAAATAAAATCATGAAGATAAGACATGCTCATCATCATGATAGTACGATAGTAAGTTTACAATATACAAGCTAGCAAAAATTTTCAATATTTTAAGACACGAAAGCTAGCAATTTTCTCTTTGAGATATGCACATTAGCAACTCTTTCTCCCCCTATGTCATTAGGAAAGAGAAGGGAAGACCCTTTACATTAATTTCTAAATCATGACAAGGGAAGGTTTCAATCTTATTTGTGCATCATTATATTTTCAAATTCGAACATGCACAATCTCAAAAACCTTATATTTCATTCATGCATGATATTGAATAAATCAAACAATATTATGAGCATATCATACATGATACTTAAAATTTTTTTAACTATTTATCAACATTTTAATCATGATACCAAACATTCATCATTTAGAGTATTCATGACATTAAATCAACATACATCATTTTAGTAACAACTCATAGCATTTTAAATCATGATTTACATCATATGCAATACATCACATCACAATTAAAAAGCTCAAGTATTGCATGCATCATTGCAAATCATAAATGCTTCATATCATGATGGTATCAATTTTGTCAAATTATATCTTACCATGCATGATCATAACTTTTCATTTGTATACATCAAAACAAATTAATGAATATCTCATGTATTCATATCATCACATAAGGAATATCAAGAAGAGTTGGTAATGAGATTTACGAATCATGTAGACAAATTATGAATATTAAGAGACATTATGATTCTTTTTAGATAACTCAAATAGCAAAAAGAAAGAATCACAGTAAGTTATTTTGATTTATAAAAAGAATTTTCAAGTTATAATTCCAAGAAATCACGATTCATTTCAATAAATTTTAATAAGAACACATCATCAAAATCTCAACATTACTTTCAAGAGATTCAAAATGGCATAGATAATTTTATTGATCTCTTAGTGAAAAAGTCAATACGGTAGAGCATGTGTAGTCATAACTATCACATTCGAACTCCATGAGTTACTTGGCTTTGTCTATGACTTGTATAGATAAAGCTATTTGTAAAATCTTTACACAAAATCAATTTACTTTTACTTACCAAAAAAAAAAAAAAGTCAATACGGTAGAGAAAAATAAATTTTCAAGAAAAATACTTTTCTCTTTTTAGTTGTTTTAGTTCATATGATTTTATTTCATCTATGCCAAACATGTAGCATGTTTTAAAATCGAAAGTGCAAGTTTTATTACGACAAAGATCAATAAGGCACTTTCATTACCGTGAAAATCGAAAATCGCAAGATTCATCATCCATAATTATAAAACCAATAAACACGATTTTTAAAATCTCATGCATAGAATAAAATCATGGTATCAAAACATCATTATATCATCAAGCATGATTTCATATTTTCAATCAAAATCATTTTGTTTGTTTATCGTAAAATATGTATTTTTCATGATTATTTTCAAAATTACTAGCATGATCATAAATTTTGCATTTTCATCATATATATATATATATTTTTTTTTAACATGTAATTTTCAAGAAAATTAATTCTATATTAAAAAGAAAATGTATTATGAAGAGCATCATGTAATTTCGAAATAATTCAAGAGAGTTGAGTTACTTACCTTGTAGTCAAAGCCCAATTCGCCGTTTCACCTTTGGAAGTTCTTGATTCATCCTTGGTTGCCTTCCTCTTCTTTGGCCTCTTCCTTCGTTCAAGTTCATTGTCTATTTTAGATTTTTATTTAATAAACTTATTAAGATTTAGTGTTCGAAGTTCAAGTTCATCATTGTCCTCATCACTTGAGTCATCGCTCAAGTGGCATTCATTTGTCCGGAGTTCCAAATCCTTTCTGTTCTTTGGAAGGTGATTGTGTTCAACATGTTCATCATGTGCATTGTGCACCATTTCATATGTCATCAACGAACCAATTAGTTCTTCAAGTGGTAAGTTGTTTAGGTTTTTAGCTTCTTGTATTGCAGTTACTTTTGAATCTCACTTCTTAGAAAGAGAACGCAAAATCTTGTTTACGAGTTCAAAATCCGAAAAACATTTTCCAAGAGCTCTTAAACTATTGACGACATCCATGAAACGGGTGTACATGTCGCCTATAGTCTCGCTTGGTTGCATTCGAAAAAGCTCAAAATCATGCAATAAAAAGTTAACTTTCAAGTCTTTGACTCCACTAGTTCCCTCGTGTGTGATTTCATGTGTTCCCCAAATGTCAAAAGCCGTTTCGCAAGTAGAAATCCGATTGAACTCATTTTTGTCCAAAGTGCAAAATAAGGCATTCATAGCCTTTGCGTTTAAAGAAAAATACTTTTTCTCCAAATCCGACCATTCGTTCATCGGTTTAGAGGGAAGTTGAAAACCATTTTCAATGATATTCCATAAATCTAAATTCCTAGAAATTAAGAAAACTCTCATTCGAGTTTTCCAATAAGTGTAGTCCAATCCGTTAAACAACGGTGGACGAAAAACTGATAAGCCCTCTTGAAAGCTATGAAGAGCCATTTCTCTCGAGTGTAAATCTGAAATGAGAAATACCGGGCTCTGATACCAATTGTTAGGATCAAGAGCACTAAGACGGGGGGGGGGTGAATTAGTGCAGCGGAAAACTTTCTGCGATTAAAACGAAACTGCATTCAAACGATAAAAATGATTTCTGTTTGAAAGCCGATTCTAAGATTACTTTAACTTAAGATCAAGCAAGATGATGTTAAAGTCAATCTATGAAGGCAGTTTGCAGTTATGATGAAAACCAGAATATAAGCGCAAACTGAAATACGACGTTCGTACGAAGAAACTAATTTACGTCTTAATGCTGATTCGTAAATCACTTGATTAGGCGAGATGCTGTTTAAGCAAGGGTATAAAGGCAGTTTGCAGTTATGGTAAAAATCAAAACGTAAATGTAATCTGAAATATGATGATCGTACGAAAAAGCAGATTTACGTCTAAACGCTGATTCAGAAAGTGCTAAGCTTGAAACCTGATCGTATATGCGCAGAAAGCAGTAAGCTTCAGAGGAGGTTTACAGTAAAGCTAATATGCTCAAAGTAAATGCAAACTGAGATTTAGAGTGGTTCGGTCAATCTTGACCTACTCCACTTTTGGCTTCCTCCACCGACGTGGTCACCGATGTCAACTAGAGGCCTTCCTTCAATAGGCGAAGGCCAACCACCCTTTTACAATTTCACTCCTTTTGACGAGCTTAGGAGACAACCCTTGCAAAAATTTTCTCTCCTCTCTTTACAACTCAGAACTTGGAAGAAAAAAGAGAGAAGAACTTTTGGCCTTTACAACAATTTTGAGCTCTAAGAATCACAGAAAAAGATCAAGATTTCGGTGTATGTCTGTACTCTTTCAGTGCTGAATGGGTGGGCTATTTATAGGCCCCAAACCAGTTCAAATTTGGAGCTCAAAACTGTCAATTCCCAGAATTTCGGGATCAGGCGATTGCACCTCCTGACTAGGGCGGTTGCACCGCCTGGCAGAGCTCGAAGACTGAGCCTCTGGGCGGTGCCACCTCTGTCAGGGGCGGTTGCACCTCTCTACCAGAGCTCAAAGATCGAGCTCAGGCGGTTGCACCTCCTGACTGGGGCGGTTGCACCGCTTGCCAGAGCTCGAAGATTGAGCTCAGGCGGTGCTACCTCCTGTCAGGGGAGGTTGCACCACCTAGTCTCGCTCGGAGACTGAGCCCAAGCGGTGCTACCTCCTGGCTGGGGTGGTTGCACCGCCCAGTCTCCGTGGGAAACTTAGCCCAGGCGGTGCTACCTCCTGGCTTGGGCGGTTGCACCTCCCACAACAATCAGGGTCCGAATGGGTAGATCCATTCGGCCCAATTTTGGGTTTTTCAGGGGCCCAATTACCCCAAGATTAAGCTAATGGGATCACCTCCCATTTCCAACTTAATCATTGTGCTAACTATGATAAATCCTAAGACAATTTCTGCAGCTTGCTCCGGTGCGTCAATTGCTTCTTCCGGTGAGTTTCTGGCGAACTTCCGTCGATCATCCGATTAACCCTCGGTGATGCTCCTGCGGACTTCCGGCAAACTCCTGGACTTGCGACGATCCACTTGGCGAGTTCCGACGAGCTTCTTTTGGCAAGCTTATGGACTTCTCGGATTTGTTCCCGCAGAACCTCCGACGACTGTCCGAACTTCCGTCGAACTCTCGAACTCCCAACGTGATCATTGTCTTGACTCCGGCACAACTCCTACTGCATGTCTTTCTTCCATCGTAGTTAATCCTGCACACTTAAAATAAAACTTTGATCGAGACAATTAATCCTAAGCAATTAACCAAGTTGTCTGGCATGTCATTGGTCCCTCGACGCTTCGTCCGATTCTTCGGCGCATCGTCTTCTCCTGCAGCCTATTGCCTAATCGGCCAGTTGACTCCGCAACTCTGATATCCTTTGCACAATACCCCCCCTTCTTGGCCCGATGCCCAAGTCCATGGCTTGAAGCCTTCTGTCGATACGTCGACCGATCCACCGGCCCGACGTCCAATCTTCTGACATGTTCGTTTGGCACAACATGATTTTCCTGCTTTAATTGTCTCATCCTGATCGAAGCATCCTGTGTCACTCAAAACGCAGATTAAATCATAAACATATATCAAGTAGTTTCATCATCAAAATACGAGATTCAACATTGATGACAGAGTTAACCTTAACTCCCGGAGTTTAAACAAACTCCCCCTATCAATATGCCATATTGATATAACCTTGAATTCAAACAGAATTCAAGTCATTGCAATATTCATCATGAATACTTGCAACACATCATCATGAACATATGCATAAAACTTATGCATCACATGTCATGTCATCAACATACTTCTCCCCCTTTGTCATCAACAAAAAGGAGAAGTACCACAATCAAGTGTTTGTTATATGTGTTCAACTCATTGTATGAAAAAAATAATGTTAAATTTTTATCATCATGCAATCTAGTAATTTAACAACATTTTAGAACTTGCAAGCTAGCAATTTACATTTGTTCAAGAAAGCAACTCTTGTTTTTTGAAATATGCAAGTTTTATAAGTTAGCAAATTCAAATATATGCAAGTTGGCATATTTGCTTTTCTTGAGATAAGCACGATAGCACATTTTTGTATTTTTTTGATATTTCAAGCTAGCAATTCTCGTTGATGTTCAAGATAGCAATTTCTTCTCTTTTGAGAAGTGCAATTTTTGCTTTCTTCTTGAATTGTGCAAACTAGCTATCTCCCCCTTAGTCATTGTCAAAATGAAGGGAAGACTCTTTACATCAATTATGACAAAGGTAAGTATCAATATTATTTGTGCATCATTATATTTTAAATTTAAAACATGCACTATTTGAAAAACCTTATATTTCATTCATACACGATATTGAATAAATCAATCAACATTATGAGGATATCATACATGATACTAAAATTTTTAACTATTTGTCAACATTTTGATCATGATACCAAACATTCATCATTTAGAGTATTCATGATACAAAACATTAAATCAATATTTATAATACATCATTTTAGCAACAACTCATAGTATTTTAAATCATGATTTACAACATATGTAATACATCACATCATAATTAGAAAGCACAAGTATTGCATACATCATTGCGAATCATAAATGTTTCATATCATGATGGTATCAATTTGTCAAATTATATCCGACCATGCATGATCAAAACTTCTCCCCATTTGTATTTCATGCATAATTTTACTTCATCACATTAGGAGTATCAAGAGGAATTAATTGGGTAATGAGATAAATATTTCACGAATACATGGAATTGTATATAAAAAAAATTATATCATAAGTGTTTCATACATTCATATCTTTTTTTTTGGTAAGTAAAAGTAAATCGATTATGTGTAAAGTTTCTACAAATAGTTTTATCTATACAAGTCATAGACAAAGCCAAGTAACTCATAGAGTACGAATGCGATAGTTATGACTACACATGCTGCAGACTATAACTCCTAATTATAATCAACATAGAAAATATTTATCCAGATATATCAAAACTACCTGTGGGTACATAATTTGGCATCATTCCCAAGATCTTTAGCTAATAGCAACATTAAATTTGATAAAAATATATTTTTCTCTTTGGGTAAAGTGCTTCGTTTTGAGATCTTGCTCCATACAGGATCTTGAGTCTCTAATAATCTCTTTCAATAGCCGAGCATTGTTTGTGTGTTGACATTCAAAGATTCCTTTACATCTCTCCTTCCACATCCACCAAATAGCGCATCTGAAAGTAACCTTTGCCAGTTGTGTGAGAGACCCTTTTCTTGAGAAACATTGCATGAGGTCGCCTAGTTCTTAGTGCAAGTTTGGTTGCGGCAGTCTATTGAGTTCAAATCGCTAGAGAATCTCCTTCCATATCCATTTTGTATAATCACAAGCAAAATAGAGGTGGTCAACAGTTTCTTCTTGTTGCATACAAAGGGAGCATCGGTTAACATGATAGATACCTCTTCTTTTCAAATTGTCTATTGTAGGTAGTTTATTGAGAAGGGCCTGCCATGTACATAAGGAATGTCTTTGTGATCCCGGTCGATCCCATGTCCAACTGCTTGGGACCCACTTGTTATTTCTTTGCCTAATTTGATTCCATGCGGATGTGGCACTAAATTTGCCATTGTCATGAGGCCAAATAAGTATATCTGAAGAGTTGCTCCTGATTGGAATAGCTATAATAGTCGGCCAAAGTGATAACATTTCGGGAGAAATAGGATTAGGGAGACACCAGGTACTGTTAGCAATGAACTCAGAAACCTTCCAATCTTTGGGAGCCCCAAGATCTTTTCGTATTCTGTCACCATATAATTGAAATATACTCTTCCCATTCACCCAAGGATCGTACCACATATTAGTACTAGTTCCAGAAGGGATTGCATAGGAAATGTGTTTGATTAGCCAATTCCTTGCCTTTAAAATTCCTTTCCAAACTGTAGAGTGGTATGTTTTTCTTGAAATTTCCCAGATTGATTCTTTTGAAAGATAGCTAGCAGAAACCCAATGTGACCATAAGGAACATTTGTTTTGCAAAAGATCCCACAATTGCTGCACCAGACATGCTTGATTCCAATCTCTAGTATTTCTCAAGTTTAGCCCCCCTTCATCTTTCGGTTTGCAAATGCTATCCAATTTACCATATGCATTGCCTTATCATTTGTCTCATTCCAAAAGAAGTTCATTAATAACCGTTCAATATCTTGGAGAAGTCCAGCAGGCAGAAGAAATGCATTACACCAATATATAGAGTAGGAGTGCAATACCGAACGGATGAGTTCGAGTCGTCCTACTTTTGATAGAAACCTATTTTTCCAAGAAGAAATTCTATTCTTTATTTTTTTTTTTTGCAAGATAGGCTCGACAAAGTGGGTTTTGTGAATGCCTGTGGATATGAGCAGAGACCCAAATAAGGAACTGCAAGCTTCCCTCACTAACCCCAAAGTTTGTGAAATAAAGACATTATCCTCAACGTAAGGGCTCATATATACTTTACTTTTCACATGATTTAACCGAAGTCCAAAACCATACCAAAGTCATTCATAATAGTAGCCGGGTTCTTTACTTCAAGTTGGTTCATTTTGAAGAAAGATAAGTAAGTCATCTGCAAATGTTATATGTGATATATGAACAGAACCAAAGAATGGGTACCTTAATGCTGCCATTTAAGACTCAGTGCTCCAACATACAACTAAGTCCTTCCATCGCAATAGTAAAAAAAAGATATGGAGAGAGTGGATCACCTTGTTGGATGCCATTCGTGCTCCCAAAAAAAAAAAAAATTGGTGAGCCATTAAAGAGTATCGAAAACTTTGGAGTTTCCAGGCAAGATTGAATCCAATTAACCCATTGTTGTGGGAAGTTCATATCGAGGAGCATCTTATAGATAAACTTCCTATTAACTGAATCGAAGGCTTTCCGTAAATCAGCTTTAAAACATATTTTTGTCCCTCTTGCTTTTGAATGCAAATCTTTGACCAAGTCATTAGCAAGCAAAATGTTATGAACTAAACTGCACAAAGTGAGGGGCGACTCACACAAAACTAGTGCGATCATACCAGCACTAAAGCATCGGATCCCATAAGAACTCTGAAGTTAACCATGCTTGGGCGAGAGTAGTACTAGGATGGGTGACCCCCTGGGAAGTCCTCATGTTGCACTCCTTTTTGTGCCCCGAGCGACCAAAACCTCTCTCGTCGACCTCCGAGGCAATGGTTTTGAGCCTCGAAATTTGTCGTGACCGCTACGCAGTCTGTCTCGTGGGGCTCCGAGAGAACTTTCGAGAATGGGGTCGCAATAACGATTCCGAATTCGTTCGAGAAAGTTCAGAGGGTTTCGGCGCACGCTTGTCGTGTCCGGTGCGCGGTCGGCCTCGTGGGCATCGGAGAGATCCGAGAATGGCGATTCCGAGATAGTTCGAGGGTTTCGGGGCGCGCAAGGGTCCCCGGTTGTCGATACACCGTCCGTGACGTGCACAAAGGTAACAAAGGCGAGGGACGACGCACACAAAACTGTGCGATCATACCAGAACTAAAGCACCGGATCCCATCAGAACTCTGAAGTTAAGCATGCTTGGGCGAGAGTAGTACTAGGATGGGTGACCCCCTGGGAAGTCCTCGTGTTGCACTCCTTTTTGTGCCCCGAGCGACCAAAACCTCTCCCGTCGACCTCCGAGGCGATGGTTTTGAGCCTTGAAATTTGCCGCGACCGCTATGCAGTCAGTGTCTTGGGGCTCTGAGAGAGCTTTCCGGAATGGGGTCGCAATAGCGATTCCGAGTTCGTTCGAGAAAGTTCAGAGGGTTTCGGCGCACGCTTGTCGTGTCCGGTGCGCGGTCGACCTCGTGGGCATCGGAGAGATCCGAGAATGACGATTCCGAGACCGTTCGGGGGTTTCGGGGCGCACAAGGGTCCCCAGTCGTCGATACACCGTCCGTGACGTGCACAAAGGTCACAAAGTCGAGGGACGACGCAAACAAAAATGTGCGATCATACCACGCTAAAGCACCGGATCCCATCAGAACTCCGAAGTTAAGCATGCTTGGGCGAGAGTAGTACTAGGATGAGTGACCCCCTGGGAAGTCCTCGTGTTGCACCCATTTTTTTGCCCCGAGCGTCCAAAACCTCTCTCGTCGACCTCCGAGGCGATGGTTTTGAAACTCGAAATTTGCCGTGACGGCTACGCAGTCAGTCTCGTGGGGCTCCGAGAGAGCTTTCCGGAATGGGGTCGCAATAGCGATTCCGAGTTCGTTCGAGAAAGTTCAGAGGGTTTCGGCGCACGCTTGTCGTGTCCGGTGCGCGGTCGGCCTCGTGGGCATCGGAGAGATCCGAGAATGGCGATTCCGAGATCGTTCGAGGGTTTCTTGGCTCGCAAGGGTCCCCGGTCGTCGATGCACCGTCCGTGACGAGCACAAAGGTCACAAAGGCGAGGGACAACGCACACAAAACTGTGCGATCATACCAGCACTAAAGCAACGGATCCCATCAGAAATCCGAAGTTAAGCATGCTTGGGCGAGAGTAGTACTAGGATGGGTGACCCCCTGGGAAGTCCTCGTGTTGCACTCCTTTTTGTGCCCCGAGCGACCAAAACCTCTCCCGTCGACCTCCGAGGTGATGGTTTTGAGCCTCGAAATTTGCCGTCATCGCTACGTAGTCAGCCTCGTGGGGCTCCGAGAGAGCTTTCCGGAATGGGGTCGCAATAGCGATTCCGAGTTCGTTCGAGAAAGTTCAGAGGGTTTCAGCGCACGCTTGTCGTGTCCGGTGCGCGGTCGGCCTCGTGGGCATCGTAGAGATCCGAGAATGGCGATTCCGAGATCGTTCGAGGGTTTCGGAGCGCGCAAGAGTCCCCGGTCGTCGATACGCCGTCCATGACGTGCACAAAGGCGAGGGACGACGCACAAAAAACTTTGCGATCATACCAGCACTAAAGCACCGGATCCCATTAGAACTCCGAAGTTAAGCATGCTTGGGAGAGAGTAGTACTAGGATGGGTGACCCCTTAGGAAGTCCTCGTGTTGCACTGCTTTTTGTGCCCCGAGCGACCAAAACCACTCCCGTCGACCTCCGAGGCGATGGTTTTGGGCATCGAAATTTGTCGTGACTGCTATGCAGAGTCTCATGGGGCACCGAGAGAGCTTTCCGGAATGGGGTCACAATAGCGATTCCGAGTTCGTTCGAGAAAGTTTAGAGGGTTTCGGCGCACGCTTGTCGTGTCCGGTGCGCGGTCGGCCTCGTGGGCATCGGAGAGATCCGAGAATGGCGATTCCGAGATCGTTCGAGGGTTTTGGGGCGCGGAAGGGTCTCTGGTCGTCGATACACCGTCCGTGACGTGCACAAAGGTCACAAAAGCGAGGGACTAGGAACACAAAACTTTGCGATCATACCAGCACTAAAGCACCAGATCCCATCAGAACTCTGAAGTTAAGCATGCTTGGGCGAGAGAAGTACTAGGATGGGTGACCCCCTGGGAAGTCCTCGTGTTACACTTCTTTTTGTGCCCCGAGCGACCAAAACCTCTCCCGTCGACATCGAGGCGATGGTTTTGAGCCTCGAAATTTGTCGTGACCGTTACGCAGTCAGTCTCGTGGGGCTCCGAGAGAGCTTTCCGGAATGGGGTCGCAATAGCGATTCCGAGTTCGTTCGAGAAAGTTCATATGGTTTCGGCGCACGCTTGTCATGTCCGGTGCGCGGTCGGCCTCGTGGGCATCGGAGAGATCCGAGAATGGCGATTCCGAGATCGTTCGAGGGTTTCGGGGCGCGCAGGGGTCCCCGGTCGTCGATACACCGTCCGTGATGTGCACAAAGGTCACAAAGGCGAGGGACGACACACACAAAACTGTGCGATCATACCAGCACTAAAGCATCGGAACCCATCAGAACTCCGAAGTTAAGCTTGCCTGGGCGAGAGTAGTACTAGGATGGGTGACCCCCTGGGAAGTCCTCGTGTTACACTCCTTTTTGTGCCCCGAGCGACCAAAACCTCTCCCGTCGACCTCCGAGGCGATGGTTTTGAGCCTCGAAATTTGCCGTGATCGCTACGCAGTTAGTCTCGTGGGGCTCCGAGAGAGCTTTCCGGAATGGGGTCGCAATAGCGATTCCGAGTTCGTTCGAGAAAGTTCAGAGGGTTTCGGCGCACGCTTGTCGTGTTCGGTGCGCGGTCGGCCTCGTGGGTATCGGAGAGATATGAGAATGGCGATTCCGAGATAGTTCGAGGGTTTCGAGGCGCGCACGGGTTCCCGGTTGTCGATACACCGTCCGTGACGTGCACGAAGGTAACAAAGGCGAGGGACGACGCACACAGAACTGTGCGATCATACCAGAACTAAAGCACCGGATCCCATCATAACTCTGAAGTTAAGCATGCGTGGGCGAGAGTAGTACTAGGATGGGTGACCCCCTGGGAAGTCCTCGTGTTGCACTCCTTTTTGTGCCCCGAGCGACAAAAACCTCTCCCGTCGACCTCCGAGGCGATGGTTTTGAGCCTCGAAATTTGCAGTGACCGCTAAGCAGTAAGTCTCGTGGGGCTCCGAGAGAGCTTTCCGGAATGGGGTTGCAATAACGATTCCGAGTTCGTTCGAGAAAGTTCAGAGGGTTTCAGCGCACGCTTGTCGTGTCCGATGCGCGGTCGGCCTCGTGGGCATCGGAGAGATCTGAGAATGGCGATTTTGAGATCGTTCGAGGGTTTCGGGGCGCGCAAGGGTCCCCGGTCGTCGATACACCGTCCGTGACGTGCACAACGGTCACAAAGGCGAGGGACGACGCACACAAAACTATGCGATCATACCAGCACTAAAGCACCGGATCCCAACAGAACTCCGAAGTTAAGCATGCTTGGGCGAGAGTAGTACTAAGATGGGTGACCCCCTGGGAAGTCCTCGTGTTGCACTCCTTTTTGTGCCCCGAGCGAGCAAAACCTCTCCCGTCGACCTCCGAGGCGATGGTTTTGAGCCTCGAAATTTGCCGTGACCGCTAAGCAGTAAGTCTCATGGGGCACCGAGAGAGCTTTCCGGAATGGGGTCGCAATAGCAATTCCGAGTTCGTTCGAGAAAATTCAGAGGGTTTCGGCACACGCTTGTCATGTCCGATGTGCGCTAGGCCTCGTGGGCATCGGAGAGATCCGATAATGGCGATTACGAGATCGTTCGAGGGATTCGGGGCGCGCAAGGGTTCCCGGTCATCGATACGCCATCTGTGACGTGCACAAAGGCGAGGGGCGACTCACACAAAACTAGTGCGATCATACCAGCACTAAAGCATCGGATCCCATCAGAACTCCGAAGTTAAGCAAGCTTGGGCGAGAGTAGTACTAAGATGGGTGACCCCTTGGGAAGTCCTCGTGTTGCACTCCTTTTTGTGCCCCGAGCGACCAAAACCTCTCCCGTCGACCTCCGAGGCAATGGTTTTGAGCCTCAAAATTTGCCGTGACCGCTAAGTAGTAAGTTTCGTGGGGCTCCGAGAGAGCTTTCCGGAATGGGGTCGCAATAGCGATTCCGAGTTCGTTAGAGAAAATTCAGAGGGTTTCGGCGCACGCTTGTCATGTCCGATGCGCGGTCGGCCTCGTGGGCATCGGAGAGATCCGATAATGGCGATTCCGAGATCGTTCGAGGGTTTCGGGGCGCGCAAGGGTTCCCGGTCGTCGATACGCCATCTGTGACGTGCACAAAGGCGAGGGGCAACTCACACAAAACTAGTGCGATCATACCAGGACTAAAGCATCGGATCCCATCAGAACTCCGAAGTTAAGCGTGCCTGGGTAAGAGTAGCACTAGGATGGGTGACCCCCAGGGAAGTCCTCGTGTTGCACTCCTTTTTGTGCCCCGAGCGACCAAAACCTCACCCGTCGACCTCCGAGGCGATGGTTTTGAGCCTCGAAATTTGCCGTGACCGCTACCCAGTCAGTCTCGTGGGGCTCCGAGAGAGCTTTCCGGAATGGGGTCGCAATAGCGATTCTGAGTTCGTTCGAGAAAGTTCAGAGGGTTTCGGCGCACACTTGTCGTGTCCGGTGCGTGGTCGGCCTCGTGGGCATCGGAGAGATCCGAGAATGATGATTCCGAGATCGTTCGAGGGTTTCGGGCCGCACAAGGGTCCCCGGTCGTCGATACACCGTCCGTGACATGCACAAAGGTCACAAAGTCGACGGACGACGCACAGAAAAATGTGCGATCATACCAGAACTAAAGCACCGGATCCCATCAGAACTCTGAAGTTAAGCATGCTTGGGCGAGAGTAGTACTAGGATGGGTGACCCCCTGGGAAGTCCTCGTGTTGCACTCCTTTTTGTGCCCTGAGCGACCAAAACCTCTCCCGTCGACCTCCGAGGCGATGGTTTGGAGCCTCGAAATTTGCAGTGACCGCTAAGTAGTAAGTCTCGTGGGGCTCCGAGAGAGCTTTTCGGAATGGGGTCGCAATAGCGATTCCGAGTTCGTTCGAGAAAGTTCAGAGGGTTTCGGTGCACGCTTGTCGTGTCCGGTGCACGGTCGGCCTCGTGGGCATTGGAAAGATCTGAGAATGGCGATTTTGAGATTGTTCGAGGGTTTCGGGGCGCGCAAGGGTCACCGGTCGTCGATACACCGTCCGTGACGTGCACAAAGGTCACAAAGGCGAGGGACGACGCACACAAAACAGTGCGATCATACCAGCACTAAAGCACCGGATCCCATCAGAACTCCGAAGTTAAGCATGCTTGGGCGAGAGTAGTACAAGGATGGGTGACCCCCTGGGAAGTCCTCCTGTTGCACTCCTTTTTGTGCCCCGAGCGACCAAAACCTCTCCAGTCGACATCCGAGGTGATGGTTTTGAGACTCGAAATTTGCTGTGACCGCTACGCAGTAAGTCTCGTGGGGCTCCGAGAGAGCTTTCCGGAATGGGGTCGCAATAGCGATTCCGAGTTCGTTCGAGAAAGTTCAGAGGGTTTCGGCGCACGCTTGTCGTGTCCGGTGCGCGGTCGGCCTCATGGGCATCGGAGAGATCCGAGAATGGCGATTCCGAGATCGTTCGAGGGTTTCGGGGCGCGCAAGGGTCCTCGGTCATCGATACGCCGTCCGTGACGTGCACAACGGCGAGGGACGACGCACACAAAACTGTGCGATCATACCAGCACTAAAGCACCGGAACCCATCAGAACTCCGAAGTTAAGCATGCTTGGGCGAGAGTAGTACTAGGATGGGTGACCCCCTGGGAAGTCCTCGTGTTAAACACCTTTTTGTGCCCCGAGCGACCAAAACCTCTCCCGTCGAAAATCGAGGCAATGGTTTTGGTCATCGAAATTTGCCGTGACCGCAACGCAGTCAGTCTCGTGGAGCTCTGAGAGAGCTTTCCGGAATGGGGTCGCAATAGCGATTCCGAGTTCGTTCGAGAAAGTTCAGAGGGTTTCGGCGCACGCTTGTCGTGTCCGGTGCGCAGACGGCCTCGTTGGCATCGGAGAGATCCGATAATGGCGATTACGAGATCGTTCGAGGGTTTCGGGGCGCACAAGGGTCCCCGGTCGTTGATACACCGTCCGTGACCTGCACAAAGGTCACAAAGGCGAGGGACGACGCACACAAAACTGTGCGATCATACCAGCACTAAAGCACCGGATCCCATCAGAACTCCGAAGTTAAGCATGCTTGGGCGAGAGTAGTACTAGGATGGGTGACCCCCTGGAAAGTCCTCGTGTTGCACTCCTTTTTTTTTGGTAAGTAAAAGTAAATTGATTATGTGTAAAGTTTCTACAAATAGCTTTATCTATACAAGTCATAGACAAAGCCATGTAACTCATAGAGTGCGAATGCGATAGTTATGACTACACATGTTGTAGACTATAACTCCTAATTATAATCAAAATAGAAAATGTTTGTCCAGATATATCAAAATTTGGCATCATTCCCAAGATCTTTAGGTTATAGCAAAATTAAAATTAATAAAAATATATTTTTCTCTTTGGGTAACGTGCTCCGTTTTGATATCTTGCTCCATACAGGATCTTGAGTCTCTAATAATCTCTTTCAATAGCTGAGCATTGTTTGTGTGTTGACATTCAAAGATTCTGTTACATCTCTCCTTCCACATCCACCAAATAGCGCATCTGAAAGTAACCTTTGCCAGTTGTGTGAGAGGCCCTTTTTTGAGAAACATTGCATGAGTTCACTTAGTTCTTGGTGCAAGTTTGGTTGCGGCAGTCTATTGAGTTCAAATCGCTGGAGAATCTCCTTCCATATCCATTTTGTATAATCACAAGCAAAATAAAGGTGGTCAACAGTTTCTTCTTGTTGCATACAAAGGGAGCATCGGTTAACATGATAGATACCTCTTCTTTTCATATAGTCTATTGTAGGTAGTTTATTGAGAAGGGCCTGCTATGTACATAAGGAATGTCTTTGTGATCCCGGTCGATCCCATGTCCAACTGCTTGGGACCCACTTGTTATTTCTTTGTCTAATTTGATTCCATACATATGTGTCCCTAAATTTGCCATTGTCATGAGGCCAAATAAGTATATCTGAAGAGTTGTTCGTGATTGGAATAGCTATAATAGTCGGCCAAAGTGATAACATTTCGGGAGAAATAGGATTAGGGAGACACCAGGTACCGTTAGCAATGAACTTAGAAACCTTCCAATCTTTGGGAGCCCCGAGATCTTTTCGTATTCTGTCACCATATAATTGAAATATACTCTTCCCATTCACCCAATGATCGTACCATATATTAGTACTAGTTCCAGAAGAGATTGCATTGGAAATGTGTTTGATTAGCCTATTCCTTGCCTTTAAAATTCCTTTCCAAGCTGCAGAGTGGTATGTTCTTGTTGAAATTTCCCAGATTGATTCTTTTGAAAGATACCTAGCAGAAACCCAATGTGACCATAAGGAACATTTGTTTTGCAAAAGATCCCACAATTGCTGCACCAGACATGCTTGATTCCAATCTCTAGTATTTCTCAAGTTTAGCCCCCCTTCATCTTTTCGGTTTGCAAATGCTATCCCAATTTACCATATCATTGCCTTATCATTTGTGCCATTCCAGAAGAAGTTCATTAATAACCGTTCAATATCTTGGAGAAGTCCAGTAGGTAGAAGAAATGCATTACACCAATATATAGAGTAGGAGTGCAATACCGAACGGATGAGTTCGAATCGCCCCTTTTTTTGATAGAAACCTATTTTTCCAAGAAGAAATTCTATTCTTTATTTTTTTGCAAGATAGGCTGATAGTGGGTTTTGTGAATGCCTGTGGATATGAGCGGAGACCCAAATAAGGAACCGGCAAGCTTCCCTCACTAACCCCCCAAAGTTTGTGCAATAAAGACATTATCCTCAACGTAAGGGCTCATATATACTTTTTACTTTTCGCATGATTTAACCAAGTCCAAACCATACCAAAGTCATTCATAATAGTAGCCGGGTTCTTTCTTGAAGTTGGTTCATTTTGGAGAAAGATAAGTAAGTCATCTGCAAATGTTATATGTGATATATGAACGTAACTAGCAATGGGTACCTTAATGCTGCCATTTAAGACTCATGCGTGTTCCAACGCATGCCTAAGTCCTTCCATCGCAATAGTAAAAAAGATACGAAGAGAGTGGATCACCTTGTTTGGATGCCATTCGTGCTCCCAAAAAAACCAATTGGTGAGCCATTAAAGAGTATCGAAAACTTTGGAGTTTCCGTGCAAGATTGAATTCAATTAACCCATTGTCTTGTGGGAAGTTCATTTCGAGGAGCATCTTATAGATAAACTTCCTATTAACTGAATCGAAGGCTTTCCGTAAATCAGCTTTAAAACATATTTTTGTCCCTCTTGCTTTTGAATGCAAATCTTTGACCAAGTCATTAGCAAGCAAAATGTTATGATGTATACTTCTCCCTTTGATGAAAGCAGCTTGATTTGGGCTAATGATCTTGTGTATTACCTTTTGCATTCTATTTGCCAATACTTTGGAGATGATCTTGTAAATAAAGTTGCATAATGATATGGGTCGATAGTTCTCTAGTGAATCAGCCCCTGCATTCTTCGGAATTAAGGAAATAAAAGTGCAATTCATCTCTCTAAGAATATGACCTGAAGAGAAAAAATGTTTTTTTTTTGTAAGTAAAAGTAAATTGATTATGTGTAAAGTTTCTACAAATAGCTTTATCTATACAAGTCATAGACAAAGCCATGTAATAACTGGTTTTTTCCCAACAAATTATCAAGTTGGTATTTTGATGAGGAACCTATTTTGATACACAAAGAGGGAAAAGAATTATTCCGCATTAACATGTTTCTTCCCAACAAGTGATAAGTAGATGAGATTTCCTAACTGTTTGAGGAAATCTCTCTACTCTGTTGAGGGAAATCCTCTAATCTGTTGAGGAAAATTCTCCCTTCTAACCTGTATAAAAGGAAGGAGGATATGTTAATAACAATCAACTACTTCTACAACTTGTTTATCTATTTATTTTCTAACATGGTATCAGAGCAGTTCCTCCTTGGCGTATCGCCGTGTGTTAGCCAAGCGGCCAAGCGGCCACAGTAACATGCTGCCTCAAGCGGAGTCACTGAAGAAGCACAAGACAGGGATTCAGAGCCAGTAACGAGCATCGTCTTGGCTCTGCTCATCCACTTCTTCTCTTTCTTCATCGCCGGTCTTGCTTTTCTTCGCCGGCCTTGCTCCCTCTCCTATTTGCTGCCTACAGCAGACACTCTCCGTCGTCGTCATGCAAGGAGGAAAACATTCTCTACACAACGGCGCCTCCTTAACGGCGATGTCCTCCTCCTCAATAGCTACGAACGGCAAACGATGGTGTCTTCCTCGCTCAGTCTTCCTTGCTTAACGACGGCTGCTACGTCTTCCTCCTTCGCTGTCGCGGCCGCTTCCCAGCCAGCAGCAACCGCAACTGCTGCATCTTCCTTCCTCTACCACAACAACTTTCACTGCTGCTTTTCTCTATACATCTAATTGCTGCAGATTTCTCTCACTGCAGTTTCCTTGAGTAACACTGCAGATTTTCGCGGCTATTTCCCGGCGAACCGTAGTCTTGAGTACCGCTGCAGTTTTCGCAGCCATCTTCCGGCGAACTGCAGCCTCTACAATCCGCTGCAGCAAGTAGCAATCAACAGCAGCGAACCACAGTCTTGAGAATCGCTGTAGTTTTCGCGGCCTTTTCGGCAAACTGCAGCCTCTACAATTTGCTGCAGCAAGCAGCAATCCACAGCAGCTGTCGACAACTTTGGGCACTGTTGTAGATTGCCCAATCTACCGCAGCAATCTATAGCAGCAGCCCCCTCCCTCATTCTCCACTTCTTAAAAAAAAATAAAAATAAAAAAAACGAAGAGAAAAAAAAAATGTCTTCGTTCACTTCTTCTGATGTTTCAGTTCCTGTAGGGACTCCCACTTCTTGTTCTTCTACAGGGCTTATCTCCATCAATGCTGCCATGCTGATACCCTTTAAGTTATCAAAGGGTGGCAACTATGGGTCCTGGCGAGCTCAATTTTCTAATCTTTTATTTGGATACGACTTGCTAGGTTACATTGATGGCTCTTTCAGATGTCCTCCGGCCATGCTCAACATCCCCGGCGATCCCAATCCAGTACCCAATCCAGCTCACAAACTGTGGCTACGTCAAGATCGTCTCATCCTCCAAGCCATTCAAGCTTCAGTTGCTGGATTTGTTGCTCCCTTGATATCTTCATGTTTGACAGCTGCTGATGCATGGTCTACACTACAAACCACCCTGGCAAATCATTCGTGTACTCGCAAGCTCAGTCTTCTATCCAAGCTTATGGTGACAAAACAAGAGGGAAGTAGTATCTCTGATTATCTACAACACATCAAGGTTATCATTGATGACTTGGCCTTAATAGGTCATTCTCTATGTGACGAAGAGGTTGTCATTCATACCCTCAATGGTCTCGACACCGACTACAAGGAATTGGTCTGCTGCAATTCGCACGCACGACTTCGCCAGGTCTCTTTTGAAGATCTCTATGATAAGTCGACGACTACGAGATGTACTTGAAGCGTCTTGGACAAATTACCTGGATCAACTTGTCATCCCTTTGCTCAAGTCGGTCCATAAGTCTAAACAGAAGAGCACTTTCGGTACTTTCATAACATCACCCAAGGTTTTGGCTAATCGCCTCTTGATTTTGTGAGTTCCATGCAACACCCCTCCTATCCTCCTAGTCATCACTTCTCGCAAAGTGGCAACTCCAGCCATCATCCGTCTTGGCGTCCTGCCCTACCGAGCCATCAAAGACGGGTCGTTTGCCAACTGTGTGACAAAGTCGGCCACTCCGCTAAAGTTTGCCGGTCTTGTCCCCGCCTCCCTACTCCGTCACACTGGCCTCAGGCAAATCTCCTAATTTCTCCGACACCTAGCCAGTCCAACTAGATTGTCGACTCTGGTGCCTCTCATCACATCACCGCTGATCTTTAGAATTTGTCTCTTCACAATCCCTATGGTGGTGATGAAGATATCATCATCGGTGATGGTAAAGGACTTCCTATAACTCATACTGGTTCCACAACGCTTAATTTTGACTCTAATACATTTACGCTCGATGATGTTTTATGTGCTCCTCATATTAAACGCAACCTCATTTCTGTTTCTCAATTTTGCAAACATAACAATACTTCCATTGAATTCTTTCCTGATTCTTTTCTTGTTAAGGACTTGAGCACGGGGGCATCATTGGTCCAAGGCCCGAATAAAGACAACATTTACGAATGGCCGTCAACCTCTCGAATAACCCAGCCCACTGTTCATTCTTCTGTTGCGGCTCCAATTGATGTGTGGCATCGTCGGCTTGGTCATCCCTCGTCCTTTATTCAGTAGAAATTATTATCTCGTCACTCTCTTCCTCTTTTTAAGTCTACTAATTCTATGATGCATTATGATGCTTGTCTTAGTAATAAGAGTCATCGGCAGCCTTTTGGCTCATCTTCCATTTCCTCTTCTAAACCTTTTGAAATTATATATACTGATGTTTGGGGTCCTGCTCCAATCTTATCTTTTGATAAGTTTCGATTTTATGTTATTTTTGTAGATCACTTCTCTAAGTACACATGGATATACCCTCTTTCCCATAAATCTGACGTTTCTCACATTTTTTCCACTTTCCAGAAGTTGGTCGAAAACTATTTTCAGTCTACCATTAAGACAGTCTACTCTGATGGTGGTGGTGAATATCAAGCCCTGGCATCCCATCTCTCAGCTTGTGGCATTCAACACCTCAAGTCTCCCCCACATACGCCTCAACTAGTTGGTTCTGCCGAATGCAAATATCGGCATATAGTAGAAATTGGACTCACACTTCTACATCAGGCTTCCATGCCTTCAACTTTTTGGACAGCAGCCTTTCAAACTGCTGTCTACCTAATTAATCGAATGCCTACACCAGTTCTACAATACTGGTCCCCCTTTGACACACTATTTCACAAACCCCCTAACCTTCGTAAACTCTGAGTGTTTGGTTGTTTATGTTATCCTTGGTTACGTCCCTATGCCTCTCATAAGTCAACATCCCGATCTACTCCTTGTGTCTTTATTGGTTACTCACTTGAACATAATGCTTTCCGTTGCTATAATCTCCACACTCACAAAATCTTCATATCACGTCACGTTGTCTTTGTTGAGTCTAACTTTCCTTTCCAAACCCTTCCATATCCTGCCATACAAACCACTTCACTATCTCACTGGGGTATACCTTCGGTCCAATCGGACGAGCCTCCCATGACTTCGTCTACTTCCTCCCCTCCTGATCCGCACTATATCACTCCAGTTCAACACTTGCCCGTTCCTACTCCACTCCACTCTTCCCCAATTGATGGGGCAATATGTTCCGAGACACAACCATCCTCTTTATCTCCTTCTTGCCCAAGTGCCCCTGACGTGTCTCCACTTGACCCGACTTTTGCCATAGATCCTCACCCAACATCACCTCCCAATCCTGTCATCTCTAATCATCCTATGACCACTCGCTCTAAGCATGGTATTTTTTAAACCTCGTCGGTGCCAACCTTCAAGCTATCATGAATTCCTCATCCCCCAACGTTGAACCCACCACCTTTACTCAAGCCCAAAAAATCTCCACATTGGCGTCTTGCCATGAGTGAGGAATATAATGCCCTCCTCCATAATTCAACGTGGGGATCTCATTCCTTTCCATCCTTCACAAAATATCATCCGGGTGTAAGTGGGTCTTGAATTAAGCGAACCCGGATGGCTCAAGTTGCCCGATATAAGGCACGCTTGGTCGCCAAAGGGTTTCATCAACGACACGGGGTTGATTTCACCGAGACGTTTAGTCCCGTTGTTAAACCCACTACAATCCGCTCATCTTGAGTCCGGCTACCACTAAAGGCTGGCAATTACGACAATTGGATGTTAATAATGCATTTCTACGGGGGATCTCTATCCAAAGATGTTTTTATGCAACAACCCCCCCGTTTTTACTCATCCTCGATCCACACATGTTTGCAAACTTGAAAGCCCATTTATGGACTTCACGGAGTTCTCAGAGCTTGGTACACCTTTGAACTTAGCTCATTTCTTATTTACATTCGGCTTTCTTAACTCCAAATCGACGCCGTTGTTTTTTTGCGACATTATCATGGAAACACAATGTATATTCTGGTATATGTGGATGATATTATTGTCACAGGCAACAATCCCATCAGCATTCAAGCGTTCATCAAACAGTTGGCAGCTCGATTCTCGCTTAAGGATCTCGGACCCTTGAGCTACTTTCTGGGCGTCGAAGCTACCTTCACATCTTCCGGTCTCCTTTTATCACAACGCAAGTACATTCAAGATTTGTTATTAAAGACAAACATGCAGGATGCAAATGCAGTTACAACCCCCATCTCTACTAGTGGTTCTCTCAAATTATCGGATGGAAGTCCTGCTACAGAACCCACTCAATACCGCCAAGTTGTTGGCTCTTTACAATACTTAGCTCTCACGTGCCCAGACATCTCATTTGCTGTCAACAAATTATCACAGTTTATGCATCAACCATCTACTTTACACTGGTCTGCGGTCAAGAGACTTCTACGATATCTTAAAGGGACCTTAAATCATGGACTCTTTTTTCGTAACCACTCTCCACTTTGTCTTCATGCCTTTGCCGATGCTGATTGGGCAGGTAACCTTGATGATAGAACATCCACATCAGGGTATATTATCTTCCTTGGTGCACATCCAATCAGCTGGAGTTCTAAGAAGCAAAAGACAGTCGCTCGGTCTACAACTGAAGCTGAATTCCGTGCCATTGCCGCTACCACTGCAGAACTCAATTGGATCACGAATCTACTCCAGGAACTCAACATCGATTCCAACCCTACAATATATTGTGATAACATTGTTTCGTCACAAGAAAACTAGCACCAAACAACCTGATGCTCTGATACCACTTGTTGGGAAGAAACCTGTTAATGCGGAATAATTCTTTTCCCTCTTTGTGTATCAAAATAGGTTCCTCATCAAAATACCAACTTGATATCAAAATGCTAAATCAATCAGCACAGCATAAACAATAGAGCAATAAATCAATCACACAGTGAGACCAAATCTTTTAACGTGGAAAACCCAATGTGGGAAAAACCACGGGACCGTAGTCCACCTCAAACTTCCACTATCAATAATACTGATAACAGGTTTACAGTAGGTCTTCTCTAGAATAACTAGAGGATCAGAATAACATCAAGATCATAGATCTTGGCTCAAGAATAGCATATCTTCGTCACGTAGGATGGATCTCCTCAAAAGAGAATTCTAGGTCTCACGGAGTGGATATCGTAGGAAAGTACCTTAGAGAGGGTAAACTGCAGATCAACACCGTTAGGATTGTAGAGTTTGCTGCAAGGATTCTCCACATAAAATTTGGGCCGAAACTGACAACTTTTGGCCACCGATCGTCAAGCAGAAAACTCAGAAACCTAATCTTTCTCTCTCTATTTCTCTCTCCTCTTTTCTCTGCACGCCGCATGCTGCACGCTCACTGTGCACACTGCCCACTCACCCAATTTTTTTTCCCTTTCTCTCTTGATTTCTTTGATTTGTTGATTTGGGCTCAATAGGCCCAATTGTCCAAGCCCACATATGGGCTGGACCCAATAATTCTCCCCCTCCAGCTCATATGGTGGACTGTACCAAGCCCGCTCTTCGTCTACATGCTTCAAGCTTCTCCTTAGACAAAGACTTTGTCAACATATCTGAACCATTCTCATTGGTATGCACCTTTTCCAACTGTAATTCTTTCATCTCAAGCACATCACGAATCCAATGATATCTCACATCAATATGCTTGGATCTAGAATGATATGTTGAATTCTTGGAGAGGTGAATGGCGCTCTGACTGTCACAGTAAACAGTATATACTTCCTGTTTCAAGCCCAATTCCTGTAGAAACTTTTTCATCCATAAAGTTTCCTTACAGGCTTCAGTAACTGCTATGTATTCTGCTTCTGTGGTTGATAGAGCAACACACTTCTGTAACTTAGACTGCCAAGAGACTGCTCCTCCTGCAAATGTCATCAAGAATCCTGAAGTGGACTTCCTGGAATCAGTATCACCTGCCATGTCTGCATCTGTGTAGCCTTCTAACACAGGTTCATCACTGCCAAAACATAAACACAACCTGGAAGTACCTCTTAGATATCTTAATATCCATTTCACTGCTGCCCAATGTTCCTTTCCAGGATTTGAGAGAAATCGGCTAACAACTCCAACTGCATGAGCTATATCTGGCCTAGTACAAACCATAGCATACATCAAACTGCCTACTGCAGATGAGTAAGGCACTCTGGATATTTCTTCTTTTTCTTTCTCACTTGTAGGACATTGTTTTGAACTCAGCTTGAAATGACCTGCAAGTGGAGAACAAACTGCTTTGGCTTTACTCATGTTGAATCTTTCAAGAACCTTTTCAATGTAAGTCTCCTGAGATATCCAAATCTTCCTTTTCTTCCTATCACAAAGAATCTTCATGCCAAGTATTTGTCTCACCGATCCTAAGTCTTTCATACGGCGATACTGTAGCGGTGCGGCGATACTGTAGCGGCGACCAGATCTAGGGCGACGGTAATATAGCGGCGACCAGATCTCCCTAGGACGATCCGACTCCTGCAGCGTTGGCTTTCTCCCACGGGCGAAGGGCGACGGCACTGTAGCAGTGATCAGATCTCCCAAGGGCGACGCTATTGTAGCCGTGGTGGCCCAGATCTAGGGCGACGGTACTGTAGCGACGACCATATCTCCATAAGGCGATCTAACTCCTACAGCGTCGGCTTTCTCCCACGAGCGAAGGGCGACGACACACGTAGAGAGGCGTCGATCTCCCAAGGATGACGGCATCAGAAGCGGCGGCGGCGACATCCAGAAGCAGCGACCAGATCTTGGGCGATGGTACAATACCAACGCGACCAGATCTAGGGCTTACGACATTGTAGCGGCGACCAGATCTCCATAGCGTCGGCTTCTCCCCAAGGGCGACGATACTGTGGCAGCAACCAGAAATCCCTAGGGCGGCGGTGCATCAGAAGCGGCGATCTAATACTGCAGCAGCGGTGGCTTTTCCCAATGGCGTCGTTTCAGTAAGCGGCGACCGGAGGGATCAAACATGGCAGCGATGGCCCCTAGGGGCTGGCGATGGTGGAGAGAGGGTTGAAACGATGGCAAGGCTCCCCTACCGCTACCCCCCCCCAAGTTGCTCTTCCACCATATCCTTTCCAAAGAGAAACTCCTTCGACCAAGCAAAGATCGGGGGTGTCGCGCTCTAGATCACGGTAGCCCGCTCTCATTTCCAGTGATCCTCGGCCTTTGGACTAGCCTCTTCAAGGCTCTAGTTGGATGTCCAGATCTAAGCTTGGAATTCTTTTTACTCCGAAGTTCAAATGATAAGAAGATTGTTTGTATCAGAGGCTGGCGATTCAGTGAGCTTATTGAGACATGGTCTATGGCGATTGTTGGCTATGTGGTTGGTCTCAAAACATCTTATTTCCCACTATCCTCATTTATCAAAACTTGATGGGGAATATCATCATTTGATCTTTATATGCTGGAGAACGGATTCTTTGTTTGCAAGCTATACTCTGAAGAAGATTTGCAACGAATCCTCGAAGGATTCTGAACTATCCGCGGTCATCCAATGATTCTACGACGTTGGTCTCCTGATGTCCGTTTGGAGTTAGATAGCCTACAGTCTATTCCATTATGGGTATCCTTTCAAGGACTGCCTCTACATCTTTGGAGTCAACGTTTTATTGCAAAGTTATGTAGCACTGGGACGACCGCTCTACATCGACAAAAGCAACAAAGCTAGACTCGGCACGAGATTAGCATTTGCACGAGCATGTGTGCTGGTTTCTTCCCGATGAAGATCTTCCTAATGAGGTTTTCTATCGTGATCTTTTACGAACACACGGAAGGTACATGTCTCATATTCCCGGAAGCCACAACGATGTCGGGTTTGCTTATCTTTTTGGTCATGCAAATGGAGCTTGTCGAAGAAAACCCCAAAACCAACCACAAAGGTCTATCAACCACGCCAAGCCCTCAAAGAACAAAGTGATTCTTCTCTAATGGCAGTAGCACCAATGGTGGCGAAAAAACTATTGAGCATTCCGACTTCGCAAGGAAAGCACCATGACGGAAGGACAATTCCAAAACTTTATCTCTACCTATAATGTCGAGCCTTCCACAACATAGGTTTCCCATGGTACTAGTGGACAGGAGAAACATAAGTCGAACTTCATCTCTTCTAATATCATCGGATCCATCCACAATAGCTCAACGAACTCAGTCCAAGCAAATCTCGCTAGCAAGGATATTCTTCCTCAACAAACTCAAAGCCACAACAAACATCGCCAACAAGGATATTCTGTCTCAACAAACTCATGCCTCAATAAACCTCTCTAGCCGACTGCTCCAACAAGTACTATCCAGGATATTGTGCTGCAACAATCTTATCGAGCTTCAACAAACCCCCGCCAATCAAGACCACATGATTCAAGGTATTTTAAAGTTTAAAAATCTGCAAGTCAGATAGATGAAGTGGATAAATATAGGAATAAAGCCATAAAAGGTAAGGATATTGTGCGGGAGGAAAATACAAAACCGAAGGATAAGAAAAAGGAAGGTACAATCCATCCAAAGTCATAGGATGAATACCTTACTACCTTTTCATTTGTTTATTACTAATGAAGATAACATGTTTGGAATGTTTATGGACTTAATAAGCCGGAGAAATGTCGGGAGCTCAACAGAATAATCAAGTCCGCGATGTGATATTGTTATTCTAGTGGAAACGAAAAAATTAAAATCATCGCGTTCAAGCTCAAAAAAGAATTTAATATGGCCGGATGCAGAACTGTTTACCAATGACTCAAATGAAACTTTTGGTAGAATATGGGTCTTATGGCATCCTAACTCTATTAATGCTTGGTTTATTTCTTACATCGATCAATTCATTCATCTTAAGGAAGAGGATAAAAAGAATGGTCATCCAATTCAATTTCACCGGGTATATATGCTTCAAACAAGATGCAAGAAAGAAATACTCTTTAGTCCTGACCGACTAATATTGTAAATGGTCGTCTCAATGTACCTTGGATTGTTCTTGGAGACTTTAATACTGTTCGGTACACAAATGAAAAAAGGGGGGGGGTAGACAACTTTCAAAAGCCAGCTTCAAAGTTTTAATGATTACATTGACACTGCAGCATTGTTTGATATGAAATCTGTGGGTAATTGGCTCTCCCGGAGTAATCAAGGTGTCGCTAACGTAAAAAATAATGGCTCGACTTGATAGGTGTTTGATTAATCATGAATGGTTAACAGTTTACCCAGATTCACTTCTTGAGTATGGTGCTCCTTTGTTTTCTGACCATTCTTTAATGTATATACACGCAGAAAAAGCGATACCAAGAGGCAAGAAACCGTTTAGATTCTTTAACATATGGAGTACTCATCCTCAATTTCTTGATGTTATCAGATCTGTTTGGAATGTTAATGTGCATGGATCCCCCCCTTATATCTTATGTCAAAAGCTCAAAGCCTGTAAAGCAGCACTAAAGGAGTGGAATACAAATACCTTTGGCAATATTAACACCAGAGTTCAATTTTACAGAAAAGAACTAATGTCATTGCAACATGAGCTGCAACTCCTGCCAAATGATGAAAATATTATCTACAAAGAGATAGAAGCCAGAAATAACTTCATGCAAGCCTTAAAACAGGAGGAAAGTTTTGCAAAGCAGAAGTCTCGACAGCATTGGCTTACACTAGGGGATTCCAATACTAAATTTTTCTATGCTTCAATAGCTACTCGAAGGGCTGTTAACCGTATCAGCAAATGCAGAGACAAAGATGATAATCTTATTGAGAATTTAGATGAGGTTAAAGCACACACAGAGCAATTTTTTTATTCCTTACTCAATCAAGCTGGGAAACCTAATAACATTCATGTGGAGCCGACTAGAAAACTTGATTCGGAAGCTATTTCACTCCTTAATGCCACAATTACATATGACGAAATTGTATGTGTTGTCTTTAAGTCACCAAAGCACAAAAGCCCAGGTCCAGATGGATTTCCAGTTGAATTTTACCAAACTGCTTGGTCTATTATTGGAAATGATGTGATCAAGGCTTGCCAACATTTTTTCTTTTCAGGTCATATTCTTAGAGAGATGAATTGCACTTTTATTTCCTTAATTCTGAAGAATGCAGGGGCTGATTCACTAGAGAACTATCGACCCATATCATTATGCAACTTTATTTACAAGATCATCTCCAAAGTATTGGCAAATAGAATGCAAAAGGTAATACACAAGATCATTAGCCCAAATCAAGCTGCTTTCATCAAAGGGAGAAGTATACATCACATTTTGCTTGCTAATGACTTGGTCAAAGATTTGCATTCAAAAGCAAGAGGGACAAAAATATGTTTTAAAGCTGATTTACGGAAAGCCTTCGATTCAGTTAATAGGAAGTTTATCTATAAGATGCTCCTCGATATGAACTTCCCACAGCAATGAGTTAATTGGATTCAATCTTGCCTGGAAACTCCAAAGTTTTCGATACACTTTAATGACTCACCAATTGGTTTTTTTTTTGGGAGCACGAATGGCATCCCACAAGGTGATCCACTCTCTCCGATCTTTTACTATTATGATGGAAGGACTTAGCTGTATGTTGGAACACGCAGTCTTAAATTGCAGCATTAAGGTACCCATTGTTTGGTTCTGTTCATATATCACATATAACATTTGCAGATGACTTACTTATCTTTCTCCAAAATGAACCAACTTCAAGAAAGAACCCGGCTACTATTATGAATGACTTTGGTATGGTTTCTGGACTTCAGTTAAATCATGCGAAAAAGTAAAGTATATATGAGCCCTTACGTTGAGGATAATGTCTTTATTGCACAAACTTTGGGGTTTAGTGAGGGAAGCTTGCCAGTTCCTTATTTGGGTCTCCCGATCATATCCATAGGCATTCACAAAACCCACTATCAGTCTATCTTGGAAAAAATAAAGAATAGAATTTCTTCTTGGAAAAATAGGTTTCTATCAAAAGCAGGACGACTCGAACTCATCCGTTCGGTATTGCACTCCTACTCTATATATTGGTGTAATGCATTTCTTCTACCTGCTAGACTTCTCCAAGATATTGAACGGTTATTAATGAACATCTTCTGGAATGGCACAAATGATAAGGCAATGCATATGGTAACTTGGGATAGCATTTGCAAACCGAAAGATGAAGGGGGAATAAACTTGAGAAATACTAGAGATTGGAATCAAGCATGTCTGGTGCAGTAATTGTGGGATCTTTTACAAAACAAATGTTCCTTATGGTCACATTGGGTTTCTGCTAGGTATCTTTCAAAAGAATCAATCTGGGAAATTTCAACAAGAACATACCACTCTGCAGCTTGGAAAGGAATTTTAAAGGCAAGGAATTGGCTAATCAAACACATTTCCTATGCAATCTCTTCTGGAACTAGTACTAATATGTGGTACGATCCTTGGGTGAATGGGAAGAGTATATTTCAATTATATGATGACA
Organism: Musa schizocarpa; assembly: GCA_900464855.2. Taxonomy (NCBI): domain Eukaryota; kingdom Viridiplantae; phylum Streptophyta; class Magnoliopsida; order Zingiberales; family Musaceae; genus Musa; species Musa schizocarpa. The sequence goes on along the minus strand of LS990924.1, from coordinate 14,848,526 downwards.
TAATACGAAAAGATATTGGGGCTCCCAAAGATTGGAAGGTTTCTTTGTTCATTGCTAACGGTACCTGGTGTCTCCCTAATCCTATTTCTCCCGAAATGTTATTACTTTGGCCAACTATTACAGCTATTCCAATCATGAACAACTCTTTAGATATACTTATTTGGCCTCATGTCAATGGCAAATTTAGTGCCACATCCGCATGGAATCAAATTAGGCAAAGAAATAACAAGTGGGTCCCAAGCAGTTGGACATGGGATCGACCGGGATCACAAAGACATTCCTTATGTACATGGCAGGCCCTTCTCAATAAACTACATACAATAGACAATATGAAAAGAAGAGGTATCTATCATGTTAACCGATGCTCCCTTTGTATGCAACAAGAAGAAACTATTGACCACCTCTATTTTGCTTGTGATTATACAAAATGGATATGGAAGGAGATTCTCCAGCGATTTGAACTCAATAGATTGCCGCAACCAAACTTGCACCAAGAACTAGGCGAACTCATGCAATGTTTCTCAAGAAAAGGGCCTCCCACACAACTGGCAAAGGTTACTTTCAGATGCGCTATTTGGTGGATGTGGAAGGAGAGATGTAACAGAATCTTTGAATGTCAACACTCAAACAATGCTCAGCTATTGAAAGAGATTATTAGAGACTCAAGATCCTGTATGGAGCAAGATCTCAAAACAGAGCACTTTACCCATAGAGAAAAATATATTTTTATCAATTTTAATTTTGCTATTAGCTAAAGATCTTGGGAATGATGCCAAATTTTGATATATCTGGATAAATATTTTCTATTTTGATTATAATTAGGAGTTATAGTCTACAACATGTGTAGTCATAACTATCGCATTCGCACTCTATGAGTTACATGGCTTTGTCTATGACTTGTATAGATAAAGCTATTTGTAGAAACTTTACACATAATCAATTTACTTTGACTTACTTAGCTCTCTTTTAAGCTTTTCAATTTTTCCAACATCATGGCTAACAATTAGCATATCATCAACATATAGCAGTAAAATAATAAAATCATCATCTGAAAATTTCTTCATAAACACACAATGATCAGATGTGATTCTATCATACTCTTGGCTCATCATAAAGGAATCAAACTTCTTATACCACTGTCTAGGTGCCTGTTTGAGTCCATATAAGCTTTTCCTAAGCTTACATACCAGATTTTCTTTTCCCTTGACTTTGAAACCTTCTGGTTGCTCCATGTAAATTTCTTCTTCTAAGTCACCATGAAGAAATACTGTTTTTACATCAAGTTGCTCAACTTCTAAATTCAAGCGGGCAGCCAAACCAAGAACAACTCGGATAGAGGACATTTTCACAACCGGAGAAAATATTTCTTCAAAGTCAATACCTTTCTTTTGACTGAATCCTTTCACAACTAGTCGTGCCTTGTATCTTTATTGTGAGCTATTATTTTCAGTCTTCAATTTATAAACCCACTTGGTCTATTATTGGAAATGATGTGATCAAGGCTTGCCAACATTTTTTCTCTTCAGGTCATATTCTTAGAGAGATGAATTGCACTTTTATTTCCTTAATTCCGAAGAATGCAGGGGCTGATTCACTAGAGAACTATCGACCCGTATCATTATGCAACTTTATTTACAAGATCATCTCCAAAGTATTGGCAAATAGAATGCAAAAGGTAATACACAAGATCATTAGCCTAAATCAAGCTGCTTTCATCAAAGGGAGAAGTATACATCATAACATTTTGCTTGCTAATGACTTGGTCAATGATTTGCATTCAAAAGCAAAAGGGACAAAAATATGTTTTAAAGCTGATTTACGGAAAGCCTTCGATTCAGTTAATAGGAAGTTTATCTATAAGATGCTCCTCGATATGAACTTCCCACAGCAATGGGTTAATTGGATTCAATCTTGCCTAGAAACTCCAAAGTTTTCGATACTCTTTAATGGCTCACCAATTGGTTTTTTTGGGAGCACGAATGGCATCCCACAAGGTGATCAACTCTCTCCAGATCTTTTACTATTATGATGGAAGGACTTAGTCAGATGTTGGAACACGCAGTCTTAAATGGCAGCATTAAGGTATCCATTGCTGGTTCTGTTCATATATCACATATAACATTTGCAGATGACTTACTTATCTTTCTCCAAAATGAACCAACTTCAAGAAAGAACCTGGCTACTATTATGAATGACTTTGGTATGGTTTCTGGACTTCAGCTTAAATCATGCGAAAAGTAAAGTATATATGAGCCCTTACGTTGAGGATAATGTCTTTATTGCACAAACTTTGGGGATTAGTGAGGGAAGCTTGCCGGTTCCTTATTTGGGTCTCCCCCGCCATATCCACGTGCATTCACAAAACCCACTATCAGCCTATCTTGCAAAAAAAAAAAAGAATAGAATTTCTTCTTGGAAAAATAGGTTTCTATCAAAAGCAGATCTAACTTCGAACTCATCCGTCTTCTGTATTGCACTCCTACTCTATATATTGGTGTAATGCATTTCTTCTACCCTGGGACTTCTCCAAGATATTGAACGGTTTTTAATGAACTTCTTCTGAATGGCACAAATGATAAGGCAATGCATATGGTAAATTGGGAAAGCATTTGCAAACCGAAAGATGAAGGGGGGCTAAACTTGAGAAATACTAGAGATTGGAATCAAGCATGTCTGGTGCAGCAATTGTGGGATCTTTTGCAAAACAAATGTTCCTTATGGTCACATTGGGTTTCTGCTAGGTATCTTGCAAAAGAATCAATCCGGGAAATTTCAACAAGAACATACCACTCTGCAGCTTGGAAATGAATTTTAAAGGCAAGGAATTGGCTAATCAAACACATTTCCTATGCAATCTCTTCTGGAACTAGTACTAATATGTGGTACGATCCTTGGGTGAATGGGAAGAGTATATTTCAATTATATGGTGACAGAATACGAAAAGATCTCGGGGCTCCAAAAGATTGGAAGGTTTCTGAGTTCATTGCTAACGGTATCTGGTGTCTCCCTAATCCTATTTCTCCCGGAATGTTATCACTTTAGCCGACTATTATAGCTATTCCAATCACGAACAACTCTTCAGATATACTTATTTGGCCTCATGACAATGGCAAATTTAGTGCCACATCTGCATGGAATCAAATTAGGCAAAGAAATAATAAGTGGGTCCCAAGCAGTTGGACATGGGATCGACCGGGATCACAAAGACATTCCTTATGTATATGGCAGGCCCTTCTCAATAAACTACCTACAATAGACAATATGAAAAGAAGAGGTATCTATCATGTTAACCGATGCTCCCTTTGTATGCAACAAGAAGAAACTGTTGACCACATTTATTTTGCTTGTGATTATACAAAATTGATATGGAAGGAGATTCTCCAGCAATTTGAACTCAATAGAGTGCCGCAACCAAACTTGCACCAAGAACTAGGCGAACTCATGCAATGTTTCTCAAGAAAAGGGCCTCTCACACAACTGGCAAAGGTTACTTTCAGATGCGCTATTTGGTGGATGTGGAAGGAGAGATGTAACATAATCTTTGAATGTCAACACACAAACAATGCTCAGCTATTGAAAGAGATTATTAGAGACTCAAGATCCTGTATGGAGCAAGATCTCAAAACGGAGCACTTTACCCAAAGAGAAAAATATATTTTTATCAATTTTAATTTTGCTATTAGCTAAAGATCTTGGGAATGATGCCAAATTTTGATATATCTGGATAAATATTTTCTATTTTGATTATAATTAGGAGTTATAGTCTACAACATGTGTAGTCATAACTATCGCATTCGCACTCTATGAGTTACATACATGGCTTTGTCTATGACTTGTATAGATAAAGCTATTTGTAGAAACTTTACACATAATCAATTTACTTTTACTTACCAAAAAAAAAACCCACTTATTCTTGAGAGATTTCTTCTCTTTCGGCAGCTTTACCAAGTCATAGGTGTGGTTCTCAAGCAAGGATCTCATCTCTTCTTGCATGGCTTTAACCCACTCACTCTTATTCTCATATAGAATAGCTTCTTGGTAAGTTTCTGGCTCTCCCCCGTCAGTAAGCATAACATACTCATGTGGAGGATATCTGGTAGAGGGTTGTCGCTCTCTAGTGGATCTTCTCAATGGAATCTCAACTGGTGGTGGAGGTGCCTGTTCAGTTGGTTCAGCATCATCAACTGTAGGTGTATCATCACTAGTATTATCACCACAATCTTCTTGTTCATCTCCCCCATGATCATCATGAACTACAGGTGAAGGAACTGGACCCAAACTCCAAGGAATATAAATAGAGGTTTCTGGCTTCTCAACATTATCACCATCATCAAACAATTGGTCTTCAAGAAACACAACATCTCTGCTTCTAATAATCTTCTTGTTCACTGGATCCCATAATCTGTTCCCAAACTCTTCATGACCATATCCCAAGAAGATACATACTTTTGCCTTATTATCAAGCTTGGACCTCTCATCTTTGGGAATATGAACAAATGCTTTACACCCAAAGACTCTCAAATGATTATAAGATATATCTTTTCCTCTCCATACTCTCTCTGGAACATCACCTTTGCAGAGGAACTGATGGAGAAAGATTTATTAGGTCAACTGTAGTTCTCATAGCCTCCCCCCAAAATGACTTTGGTAACTTGGCGTGGGAAAGCATACACCTCATCCTTTCTTCAATGGTTCTGTTCATCTTTTCTGCCACACCGTTCTGCTGAGGAGTTTTAGGAACTGTTTTCTCAAGCCTGATACCATGGAACCTGCAATATTTCTCAAAAGGACCCCTGTACTCGCCACCATTATCTGATCGAACACACTTTAGCTTTCTGCCAGTTTCTCTTTCAACATTGACATGAAACTCCTTGAAAGCATCGAGTACCTGGTCTTTAGATTTCAAAGCAAAAGCCCACAATTTTCTAGAATGGTCATCAATAAAAGTAACAAAATAAAGAGCACCTCCAAGAGTTCTAGTTTGCATAGTACAAACATCAGTATGAACTAAATCAATAACATCAGATCTTCTAGATGATGGATATGTCTGAAATGCAACTCTATGTATTTTTCCAAATAAGCAATGATCACAAGATTTAAGAGATGTACCTTGCAACTCGTAAGAACTGCTTTCTAGCAAGAGTTTGAAGTCCCTTCTCACCGATATGTCCAAGCCTCTTATGCCAAAGATCTATACTTTCACCTTTTCAATTGCATTAATCTCTCCTTTGTGTAGCTTAGCTTCCATGACATAAAAAAGAGTTAATCTTCTTTCCTTTTGCCACAATTAGAGAACCTTTAGTGAGTTTCCATTTACTTTCACCAAAATAATGTGCAAAGCCCTCATCATCAAGTCTACCCAGATATCAAGTTAAGACTAATATCCGGAACATGCCTTACATCTTTGAGTATCAATTTGCTCCCACACTGGTCTCCCCAAGCAAATATCTCCAATACCCACAATCTTAGATGTACCATTGTTTCCCATTCTCGACATTACCAAAATCACCAAAGACTCAGAAGATCTAAAGAAATCACCATGAGAAGTAACATGAAATGAAGCACCAGAGTCAATTACCCACCATCGTCCCGAGCTACAAGGCTAACACAACCTTCATCACGCATAATAGTGATATTACCTTCAAAGAAGAATTGTATTGGTCTCTTTCTCATTTTTCTTCATTTCATTCTGTTTCGCCTCCAAAACCTACACTCTTTCTTCATGTGACCTGGCCTATTACAAAGTGAAAACATTTGATATCTCTTCTAGACTTAGATCTTCCTCTATAACCATGTGGATTTCTGCTATGACTTCTTCCACGTCTTTCTTGTTTTTTTTCAAGAATAAATGCACCGTAAGAAGATTCACCCTGTTCTTTCCTTCCGCATCTTCATTTAGCAAACTGTCTTTAACCATATCTATGGTTAGAGTCCCCTCTGGCGTGGAGTTACAAATACTCACAACATACGTTTCCCAACTTTCTAGTAAAGAGCTGAGAAGTAATAATCCCTGCATCTCATCATCTATATTCATTTTCATAGCAACCAACTTGTTTGCAAGACTCTGAAATAGGCTTATGTGCTCAATAATGTTGCCACCATCTTTATATTTCAAATTTACAAGCCTTCTAAGGAGAGAAATTCTATTTCCCACTGTCTTTTTCGCAAAGAGATTTTCTAACCTTTGCCAAACAACATCAGCTCTGATTTCATCTGAAATATGCTCATGCAAGTTTATATCCATCCATCTTCTAATATAGGCAATAGCTTTTCTATGTTGAACTTCCCATTCTTCATCGTCCATAGTAGAAGGTTTATCTTTAACCTTGATAGGCTTATATAAATCTTTGCAATAGAGCAAATCTTCCATCAGACGCCTCCAAGTGGAATAATTTGATGAGTTCAATTTAATCATACCATCTGACTCCATTTCAATCACACAAGAAAACTAGCACCAAACAACCTGATGCCTTGATACCACTTGTTGGGAAGAAACCTGTTAATGCGGAATAATTCTTTTCCCTCTTTGTGTATCAAAATAGGTTCCTCATCAAAATACCAACTTGATATCAAAATGCTAAATCAATTAGCACAGCATAAATAATAGAGCAATAAATCAATCACACAGTGAGACCAAATCTTTTAACGTGGAAAACCCAATGTAGGAAAAACCACGGGACCGTAATCCACCTCAAACTTCCACTATCAATAATACTGATAACAGGTTTACAGTAGGTCTTCTCTAGAATAACTAGAGGATCAGAATAACATCAAGATCATAGATCTTGGCTAAAGAATAGCATATCTTCGTCACGTAGGATGGATCTCCTCAAAAGAGAATTCTAGGTCTCACGGAGTGGATATCGTAGGAAAGTACCTTAGAGAGGGTAAACTGCATATCAACACCGTTAGGATTGTAGAGTTTGCTGCAAGGATTCTCCACATAAAATTTGGGCCGAAACTGACAACTTTTGGCCACCGATCGTCAAGTCGAAAACTCAGAAACCTAATATTTCTCTCTCCTCTTTTCTCTGCACGCCGCACGCTGCATGCTCCCTGTGCACGCTGCACGCTCACTGTGCACACTGCCCACTCACCCAATTTTTTTTCCCTTACTCTCTTGATTTCTTTGATTTGTTGATTTGGGCTCAATAGGCCCAATTGTCCAAGTCCACATATGGGCTGGACCCAATAATTCTCCCCCTCCAGCTCATATGGTGGGCTATACCAAGCCCGCTCTTCGTCTACATGCTTCAAGCTTCTCCTTAGACAAAGACTTTGTCAACATATCTGAACCATTCTCATTGGTATGCACCTTTTCCAACTGTAATTCTTTCATCTCAAGCACATCACGAATCCAATGATATCTCACATCAATATGCTTGGATCTAGAATGATATATTGAATTCTTGGAGAGGTGAATGGCGCTCTGACTGTCACAGTAAACAGTATATACTTCCTGTTTCAAGCCGAATTCCTGTAGAAACTTTTTCATCTATAAAGTTTCCTTACAGGCTTCAGTAACTGCTATGTATTCTGCTTCTGTGGTAGATAGAGCAACACACTTCTGTAACTTAGACTGCTAAGAGACTGCTCCTCCTACAAATGTCATCAAGAATCCTGAAGTGGACTTCCTGGAATCAGTATCACCTGCCATGTCTGCATCTGTGTAGCCTTCTAACACAGGTTCATCACTGCTAAAACATAAACACAACCTGGAAGTACCTCTTAGATATCTTAATATCCATTTCACTGCTGCCCAATGTTCCTTTCCAGGATTTGAGAGAAATCGGCTAACAACTCCAACTGCATGAGCTATATCTGGCCTAGTACAAACCATAGCATACATCAAACTGCCTATTGCAGATGAGTAAGGCACTCTGGATATTTATTAACCTGATGCTCTGATACCACTTGTTGGGAAGAAACCTGTTAATGCGGAATAATGTTGTAGGGGTGGAATCGATGTTGAGTTCCTGGAGTAGATTCGTGATCCAATTGAGTTCTGCAGTGGTAGCGGCAATGGCACGGTATTCAGCTTCAGTTGTAGACCGAGCGACTGTCTTTTGCTTCTTAGAACTCCAGTTGATTGGATGTGCACCAAGGAAGATAATATACCCTGATGTGGATGTTCTATCATCAAGGTTACCTGCCCAATCAGCATCGGCAAAGGCATGAAGATAAAGTGGAGAGTGGTTACGAAAAAAGAGTCCATGATTTAAGGTCCCTTTAAGATATCGTAGAAGTCTCTTAACCGCAGACCAGTGTAAAGTAGATGGTTGATGCATAAACTGTGATAATTTGTTGACAGCAAATGAGAATGAAAGAATACCAATGAGAATGGTTCAGATATGTTAATGTAGAGGCGTGTTAATGAAAGAATACCAATGAGAATTGGTTGATGGTTGACCCATAGACAAAGCCATGGGTCGATAGTTCTCTCGTGGGCTTTCTCCCACGAGCGAAGGGCGACGACACTATAGAGGCGATCAGATCTCCCAAGGACGACGGTACTGTAGCGGCGGCGACGACACTGTAGCAGCGACCAGATCTTGGGCGATGGTACAGTAGCGGCGACGACATAGTAGCGACGACCAGATCTAGGGCGACGACACTATAGCGGCGACCAGATCTCCGTAGCGTCGCCTTCTCTAGCAGCAACCAGATCTCTCTAGGGCAACGGTATCGTAGCGGCGATCTAATATACTGCAACGATGGCTTTTCCCAATCCGTCGTTTCTGTAGCGACGACCAGAGGGATCAAACATGGCAGCGATGGCCCCTAGGGCTGGCGATGGTGGCGAGAGGGTTGAAACGATGGCAAGGCTCCCTACAGCTACCCCCCAAGTTGCTCTTCCACCATATCCTTTCCAGAGAGAAACTCCTTCGACAAAGCAGCATCGAAGCAGGTCGCGCTCTAGATCGCGGCAGCCTGCTCTCATTTCTAGCGATCCTCGGCCTTGGACTAGCCTCTTCAAGGCTCCGGTTGGAAGTCTAGATCTAAGCTTGGAATTCTTTACTCCAGAAGTTCAGGCTGATAAGAAGATTGCTGTATACGAGATTGCTGATTCAGCAGAGCTTATTGAGACATGGTCTATGGCGATTGTTGGCTATGACATATTTGGAGTCGACGTTTTATTGCAAAGTTATGTAGCACTCTGGGATAGCCACTCTACATCGACAAAGCAACAGCAGCTCAGACGAGATTAGCATTTACACGAGCATGTGTGCTGGTTTCTTCTGATGAAGATCTTCCTAGTGAGGTTTTCTATCGTGATCTTGACGGGAACACTCGGAAGGTACATGTCTCATATTCCTGGAAGCCACAACGATGTCAGCGTTGCTTATCTTTTGGTCATGCAAATGGAGCTTGTCAGCAAACCCCAAATCCAACCACAAAGGTCTATCGACCACGCCAAGCCAAAGAACAAAGTGATTCTTCTCTCGATGGCGTGAGGGCACCGATGGTGGCGAAAACTATTGAGCATTCCGACTGCGCAAGGAAAGCACCGCGTCTGAAAGGACAATTCCATAACTTTATCTCTACCTATAATGTCGAGCCTTCCACAAATGAGGTTTCCCATGGTACTAGAGAACAGGAGAAACATATGTCGAAACTTCATCTCTTCCAATATCATCGGATCCATCCACACTAGCTCAACGAACTCAGTCCAAGCAAATCTCGCTAACAAGGATATTATTCCTCAACAAACTCAAAGCCACAACAAACATTGCCAACAAGGATATTCTGTCTCAACAAACTCATGCCCCAACAAACCTCTCTAGCCGACTGCTCCAACAAGTACTATCCAGATATTGTGATGCAACAATCTTATTGAGCTTCAACAAACCCTGCCAATCAAGACCACATGATTCAAGGTATTTTAAAGTTTAAAAATCTGCAAGCTGTAGATGAAGTGGATAAATATAGGAATAAAGCCATAAAAGGTAAGGATATTATGCGGGAGGAAAATACAAAACCGAAGGATAAGAAAAAGGATGGTACAATCCATCCAAAGTCGAGGATGAATACCTTACTATCTTTTTTTTTAATGAAGATAACATGCCGGAATGTTCATGGACTTAATAAGCCGTAGAAATGTCGAGAGCTCAACAGAATAATCAAGTCTCGCCGATGTGATATTGTTATTCTAGTGGAAACGAAAATTAAACAATCGCGCGTCCAAGCTCAAAAGAATTTAATATGGCCGGACGCAGAACTGTTTACCAATGACTCTAATGAAACTTTTGGTAGAATATGGGTCTTATGACATTCTAACTCTATTAATGCTTGGTTTATTTCTGCCACTTGATCAATTCATTCATCTTAAGGTAGAGGATAAAAAAGAATGGTCACCAATTCAATTTCACTGGTATATATGCTTCAAACAAGATGCAAGAAAGAAATACTTTTGGTCCGACTTGACTAATATTGTAAATGGCTGTCTCAAATGTACCTTGGATTGTTCTTGGAGACTTTAATACTGTTCGGTACATAAATGAAAAAGAGGGGGTAGACAACTTTCGAAAAGCCATCTTCAAAGTTTCAATGATTACATTGACACTGCAAAGATTGTTTGATATGAAATCTGTGGGTAATTGGCTCTCCCGAGTAATCAAGGTGCTGCTAACAGAAAAAATAATGGCTCGACTTTGATAGGTGTTTGATTAATCATGAATGGTTAACGCTTTACCCAGATTCACTTCTTGAGTATTGTGCTCCTTTGTTTTCCACCATTCTTTAATGTATATACACGCAGAAAAAAAAGCGACACCAAGAGGCAAGAAACCGCTTAGATTCTTTAACATATGGAGTACTCATCCTCAATTTCTTGATGTTATCGATCTGCTTGAATGTTAATGTGCATGGATCCCCCCCCTTACATCTTATGTCAAAAGCTCAAAGCCCTCAGAAAAGCAAAGACTAAAGGAGTGGAATACAAATACCTTTGGCAATATTAACACCGTGAGTTCAATTTTGCGTAAAGGAACTAATGTCATTGCAACATGAGCTGCAACTTCACCAAATGATGAAAATATTATCTACAAAGAGGCGTAAGCCGAAATAACTTCATACAAGCCTTAAAACAGGAGGAAAGTTTTGCAAAGCAGAAGTCTCGACAAAGATTGGCTTACACTAGGGGATTCCAATACAAAATTTTTCTATGCTTCATTTGCTACTCAAGGGCTCAAGTAACCAGACGCGAAATGTAGAGACAAAGATGATAATCTTATTGAGAATTTATTTGAGGTTAAAGCACACACAATGAGCAATTTTTTTATTCCTTACTCAATCAAGATGAGAAACCTAATAACATTCATGTGGAGTCGACTAGAAAACTTGATTCGAAGCTATTTCAATTCTCAATGCCCCAATTATGATGACGAAAATTGTATGTGTTGTCTTTAAGTCACCAAAGCACAAAAGCCCAGTCCGGATGGATTTCCAAATGAATTTTACCAAACTGCTTGGTCTATTATTGGAAATGATGTGATCAAGGCTTGCCAACATTTTTTTCTCTTCGTGTCATATTCTTAGAGAGATGAATTGCACTTTTATTTCCTTAATTCCGAAGAATGCAGGTGATTCACTAGAGAACTATCGACCTATATCATTATGCAACTTTATTTACAAGATCATCTCCAAAGTATTGGCAAATAGAATGCAAAAGGTAATACACAAGATCATTAGCCCAAATCAAGCTGCTTTCATTAAAGGGAGAAGTATACATCATAACATTTTGCTTGCTAATGACTTGGTCAAAGATTTGCATTCAAAAGCAAGAGGGACAAAAATCTGTTTTAAAGCTGATTTACGGAAAGCTTTTGATTCAATTAATAGGAAGTTTATCTATAAGATGCTCCTCGATATGAACTTCCCACAGCAATGGGTTATTTGGATTCAATCTTGCCTGGAAACTCCAAAGTTTTCGATACTCTTTAATGGCTCACCAATTGGTTTTTTTGGGAGAACGAATGGCATCCGACAAGGTGATCCACTCTCTCCAGATCTTTTACTATTGCGATGGAAAGGACTTAGCTGTATGTTGGAACACGCAGTCTTAAATGGCAGCATTAAGGTACCCATTGCCGGTTCTGTCATATATCACATATAACATTTGCAGATGACTTACTTATCTTTCTTCAAAATAAACCAACTTCAAAAAAGAACCCGCTACTATTATGAATGACTTTGGTATGGTTTCTGGACTTCAGTTAAATCATGCTAAAAGTAAAGTATATATGAGCCCTTACGTTGAGGATAATGTCTTTATTGCACAAACTTTGGGGGTTAGTGAGGGAAGCTTGCCGCCTCCTTATTTGGGTCTCCCACTCATATCCACAAGCATTCACAAAACCCACTATCACCTATCTTGCAAAAAAAAAAAGAATAGAATTTCTTCTTGGAAAATAGGTTTCTATCAAAAGCAAGACGACTTCGAACTCATCCGTTCTATATTGCACTCCTACTCTATATATTGGTGTAATGCATTTCTTCTGCCTACTGGACTTCTCCAAGATATTGAACGGTTATTAATGAACTTCTTCTGGAATGGCACAAATGATAAGGCAATGCATATGGTAAATTGGGATAGCATTTGTAAACCGAAAGATGAAGGGGGGCTAAACTTGAGAAATACTAGAGATTGGAATCAAGCATGTCTGGTGCAGCAATTGTGTGATCTTTTGCAAAATAAATGTTCCTTATGGTCACTAGTCACATTGGGTTTCTGCTAGGTATCTTTCAAAGGAATCAATCTGGGAAATTTCAACAAGAACATACCACTCTGCAACTTTGAAAGGAATTTTAAAGGCGACGGTACTATAGCGGCGACCAGATCTCCCTAGGACGATCCGACTCCTGCAGCGTTGGCTTTCTCCCACACTGGCTTGCCGGCATCAGAAGGTGATCGATCTCCCAAGGGCGATGCTCAGAAGGCGGTGGCCTGATCTAGGGCGGCGATATACTATAGCTTACGACCATATCTCCCTAAGGCGATCTAACTCCGCAGCGTCGGGCTTTCTCCCACGAACGGCGGGTGACGACAATCGTAGAGGCGATCGATCTCCCAAGGACGGCGGTATTAGAAGGGCAAGTGACGACAATCAGAGCAACGACCAGATCTTGGGCGATGGTACGAAAGACGCAACCGGATCTAGGGTGACGACATAATGTAGTGGCGACCAGATCTCCGTAGAAGGCCGGCTTCTCCCCAAGGGCTTACGACATACTGTAATAGCAACCAGAAATCCTGTGGCTTACAGCATCAGAAGCGGCGATCTAATATACCGCAACGGTGGCTTTTCCCAATGGCGTCGTTTCAGAGTCTGCGACCGTGAGGGATCAAACATGGCAGCGATGGCCCCTATGGTCGGGCGATGGTGGTGAGAGGGTTGAAACGATGGCAAGGCTCCCTACCGCTACCCCCCCAAGTTGCTCTTCCACCATATCCCTTCCAAAGAGAAACTCCTTCGACCAAGCAGCATTGAAGTAGGTCGCTCTAGAGATCGCGGCCTGCTCTCATTTCCAAATGATCCTCGGCCTTGGACTAGCCTCTTCAAGGCTCCAGGTTGAAGTCCAGATCTAAGCTTGGAATTCTTTTACTCCATAAGTTCAGGCTAATAAGAAGATTGCAGATACGAGACTTGTTATTCAAATGAGCTTATTGAGACATGGTCTATGGCGATTGTTGGCTATGTGGTAGGTCTCAAAATATCTTATTTCCCACTATCCCGATTTATCAAAACTCGATGGGGAATATCGCCATTTGATCTTCATATGCTGGAGAGAACGGATTCTTTGTTTGCAAGCTATACTCAAGAAGATTTTGCAACTAATCCTCGGGATTCTGGACTATCCGCGGTCATCCTATGATTCTACGACGTTGGTCTCCCTCGATGTCCGCTTTGGAGTTAGATAGCCTACAGTCTATTCCATTATGGGTATCCTTTCAAGGACTGCCTCTACATCTTTGAGTCGACGTTTTATTGCAAAGTTATGCAGCACTTTCTGGGACAACCACTCTACATCGACAAAGCAACAGCATTTCGACGAGATTAGCATTTGCACGAGCATGTGTGCTGGTTTCTTCCGATGAAGATCTTCCTAATGAGGTTTTCTATCGTGATCTTGACGGGAACACCGGAAGGTACATGTCTCATATTCCCGAAGCCACAACGATGTTAGCGTTGCTTATCTTTTGGTCATGCAAATGGAGCTTATCAAAGAAACCCCAAAACCAACCACAAATGTCTATCAACCACGCCAAGCCTCGAAGAACAAAGTGATTCTTCTCTAATGGCGTAGCAACGATGGTGGCGAAAACTATTGAGCATTCCGATTCGCAAGGAAAGCACCGCGGACAGAAGGACAATTCCAAAACTTTATCTCTACCTATAATGTCAGAGCCTTCCACAACAGAGGTTTCCCATGGTATTAGTGGACAGGAGAAACATAAGTCAAGAACTTCATCTCTTCCAATATCATCGGATCCATCCACAATAGCTCAACGAACTCTGGTCCAAGCAAATCTCGCTAGCAAGGATATTCTTCCTCAACAAACTCAAGCCACAACAAACATTGCCAACAAGGATATTCTGTCTCAACAAACTCATGCCCCAACAAACCTCTCTAGCCAGACTGCTCCAACAAGTACTACCCAGGATATTGTGATGCAACAATCTTATTGAGCTTCAACAAACCCTGCCAATCAAGACCACATGATTCAAGGTATTTTAAAGTTTAAAAATCTGCAAGCTGTAGATGAAGTGGATAAATATAGGAATAAAGCAATAAAAGGTAAGGATATTGTGCGGGAGGAAAACACAAAACCGAAGGATAAGAAAAAGGAAGGTATAATCCATCCAAAGTCGTAGGATGAATACCTTACTACCTTTTCATTTGTTTATTACTAATGAAGATAACATGCTGGAATGTTCGCGGACTTAATAAGCCGGAGAAATGTCGGGAGCTCAACAGATTAATCAAGTCTGCCGCATGTGATATTGTTTTTTTTTGGTAAGTAAAAGTAAATTGATTATGTGTAAAGTTTCTACAAATAGCTTTATCTATACAAGTCATAGACAAAGCCATGTAACTCATAGAGTGCGAATGCGATAGTTATGACTACACATGCTGTAGACTATAACTCCTAAGATCTTTAGCTAATAGAAAATGTTTGGCTTCCCAAGATCTTTAGCTAATAGCAAAATTAAAATTGATAAAAATATATTTTTCTCTTTGGGTAAAGTGCTCCGTTTTGAGATCTTGCTTCATACAGGATCTTGAGTCTCTAATAATCTCTTTCAATAGTCGAGCATTGTTTGTGTGTTGACATTCAAAGATTCTCATTACATCTCTCCTTCCACATCCACCAAATAACGATCTCAAAGTAACCTTTGCTAGTTGTGTGAGAGGCCCTTTTCTTGAGAAACATTGCTTGAGGTCGCCTAGTTCTTGGTGCAAGTTTGGTTCTGGCAGCCTATTGAGTTCAAATCGCTGGAGAATCTCCTTCCATATCCATTTTGTATAATCACAAGCAAAATAGAGGTGGTCAACAGTTTCTTCTTGTTGCATACAAAGGGAGCATCGGTTAACATGATAGATACCTCTTCTTTTCATATTGTCTATTGTAGGTAGTTTATTGAGAAGGGCCTGCCATGTACATAAGGAATATCTTTGTGATCCCTCGATCCCATGTCCAACTGCTTGGGACCCACTTGTTATTTCTTTGCCTAATTTGATTCCATGCGGATGTGGCACTAAATTTGCCATTGTCATGAGGCCAAATAAGTATATCTGAAGAGTTGTTCATGATTGGAATAGCTATAATAGTCTACCAAAGTGATAACATTTCGGGAGAAATAGGATTAGGGAGACACCAGGTACCGTTAGCAATGAACTCAGAAACCTTCCAATCTTTGGGAGCCCCAAGATCTTTTCATATTCTGTCACCATATAATTGAAATATACTCTTTCCATTCACCCAAGGATCGTACCACATATTAGTACTAGTTCCAGAAGAGATTGCATAGGAAATGTGTTTGATTAGCCAATTCCTTGCCATTAAAATTCCTTTCCAAGCTGCAGAGTGGTATGTTGTTGTTGAAATTTCCCAGATTGATTCTTTTGAAAGATACCTAGCAGAAACCCAATGTGACCATAAGGAACATTTGTTTTGCAAAAGATCCCACAATTGCTGCACCAGACATGCTTGATTCCAATCTCTAGTATTTCTCAAGTTTAGCCCCTTCATCTTTTTTTTTTGGTTTGCAAATGCTATCCCAATTTACCATATGCATTGCCTTATCATTTGTGCCATTCCGAAGAAGTTCATTAATAACCGCTCAATATCTTGGAGAAGTCCAAAGAAAGTAAGAAATGCATTACACCAATATATAGAGTTGGAGTGCAATCCAACGGATGAGTTCGAGTCGTCTCCGCTTTTGATAGAAACCTATTTTTCCAAGAAGAAATTCTATTCTTTATTTTTTTTTGCAAGATAGGTCGACAAAGGGGTTTTGTGAATGCCTGTGGATATGAGCGGAGACCCAAATAAGGAACTAGCAAGCTTCCCTCACTAACCCCAAAAGTTTGTGCAATAAAGACATTATCCTCAACGTAAGGGCTCATATATACTTTACTTTTCGCGATGATTTAAATGAAGTCCAGAAACCATACCAAAAAGTCATTCATAATAGTAGCCGGTTCTTTCTTGAAGTTGGTTCATTTTGAAGAAAGATAAGTAAGTCATCTGCAAATGTTATATGTGATATATGAACAGAACCAAAGAATGGGTACCTTAATGTCGCCATTTAAGACTCTGTGTTCCAACATACAGCTAAGTCCTTCCATCGCAATAGTAAAAAAGATACGGGAGAGAGTGGATCACCTTGTCGGATGCCATTCGTGTCCCCAAAAAAAAACCAATTGGTTAGCCATTAAAGAGTATCGAAAACTTTGGAGTTTCCAGGCAAGATTGAATCCAATTAACCCATTGCTGTGGGAAGTTCATATCGAGGAGCATCTTATAGATAAATTTCCTATTAACTGAATCAAAGGCTTTCCGTAAATCAGCTTTAAAACAGATTTTTGTCCCTATTGCTTTTGAATGCAAATCTTTGACCAAGTCATTAGCTAGCAAAATGTTATGATGTATACTTCTCCCTTTAATGAAAGCAGCTTGATTTGGGCTAATGATCTTATGTATTACCTTTTGCATTCTATTTGCCAATACTTTGGAGATAATCTTGTAAATAAAGTTGCATAATGATATGGGTCGATAGTTCTCTAGTGAATCAGCCATTCATTCTTCGAATTAAGGAAATAAAAGTGCAATTCATCTCTCTAAGAATATGACCTGAAGAGAAAAAAAATGTTGGCAAGTCTTGATCACATCATTTCCAATAATAGACCAAGCAGTTTGGTAAAATTCAGGCGAAATCCATCCGGACTGGGCTTTTGTGCTTTGGTGACTTAAAGACAACACATACAATTTAGTCATCCATAATTGGGGCATTGAGGATTGAAATAGCTTCTTAATCAAGTTTTCTAGTCGGCTCCACATGAATGTTATTAGGTTTCTCATCTTGATTGAGTAAGGAATAAAAAATTGCTCTCGTGTGTGCTTTAACCTCATCTAAATTCTCAATAAGATTATCATCTTTGTCTCTACATTTGTCGATCTGGTTAACAGCCCTTCGAGTAGCAATTTGAAGCATAGAAAAATTTTGTATTGGAATCCCCTAGTGTAAGCCAATCTTTGTCGAGACTTCCGCTTTGCAAAAAACTTCCTCCTGTTTTAAGGCTTACATGAAGTTATTTCTGGCTTCGCCTCTTTGTAGATAATATTTTCATCATTTGGTTGAAGTTGCAGCTCATGTTGCAATGACATTAGTTCCTTTCTGCAAAAATTGAACTCGTGTTAATATTGCCAAAGGTATTTGTATTCCACTCCTTTAGTGCTACTTCTTTACGGGCTTTGAGCTTTTGACATAAGATGTAAGGGGGGGGATCCATGCACATTAACATTCCAAGCAGATCCGATAACATCAAGAAATTGAGGATGAGTACTCCACATGTTAAAGAATCTAAACGGTTTTTTGCTCTTGGTGTCGCTTTTTTTGCGTGTATATACATTAAAGAATGAATGGTGAAAACAAAGGAGCACCATACTCAAGAAGTGAATCTGGGTAAACTGTTAACCATTCATGATTAATCAAACACCTATCAAGTTTCGAGCCATTATTTTTTTTTAGCAGACACCTTGATTACTCCAGGAGAGCCAATTACCCACAGTTTTCATATCAAACAATGCTGCGATGTCAATGTAATCATTGAAACTTTGAAGTCGGCTTTCCAAAGTTATCTACCCCCTCTTTTTTCATTTATGTACCGAAACAGTATTAAAGTCTCTAAGAACAATCCAAGGTACATTGAGACAGCCATTTACAATATTAGTCGGTCGGACCAAAGAGTATTTCTTTCTTGCATCTTGTTTGAAGCATATATACCGTGAAATTGAATTGACAGCCATTCTTTTTATCCCCTACCTTAAGATGAATGAATTGATCGAGAGCAGAATAAACCAAGCATTAATAGAGTTAGGATGCCATAAGACCCATATTCTACAAAAAGTTTCATTTGAGTCATTGGTAAACAGTTCTGCGTCCGGCCATATTAAATTCTTTTTGAGCTTGAACGCGTGATTGTTTAATTTTCGTTTCCACTAGAATAACAATATCACATCTTGCGAACTTGATTATTCTGTTGAGCTCCCGACATTTCTCCGGCTTATTAAGTCCATGAACATTCCAAAGATGTTATCTTCATTAGTAAAAGATAGTAAGGTATTCATCCCTCGACTTTGGATGGATTGTACCATCCTTTTTTCTTATCCTTCGGTTTTGTATTTTCCTCCGCACAATATCCTTACCTTTTATGGCTTTATTCCTATATTTATCCACTTCATCTACAGACTTGCAGATTTTTAAACTTTAAAATACCTTGAATCATGTGGTCTTGATTGGCGGGGTTTGTTAAAGCTCGATAAGATTGTTGCATCACAATATCCCGGATAGTACAGGTTGGAGCGATCGGCTAGAGAGGTTTGTTGGGGCATTAGTTTGTTGAGACAGAATATCCTTGTTGGCAATGTTTGTTGTGGCTTTGAGTTTGTTGAGGAATAATATCCTTGCTAGCGAGATTTGCTTGGACTGAGTAAGTTGAGCTAGTGTGGATGGATCCGATGATATTGGAAGAGATGAAGTTCCCCGACTTATGTTTCTCCTTTTCACTAGTACCATGGGAAACCTCTATTGTGGAAGGCTCTCATTATAGGTAGAGATAAAGTTTTGGAATTGTCCTTCCGTCTCATGGTGCTTTCCTTTGGCGTCGGAATGCTCAATAGTTTTTTTATTGGTGCTCTTGCCATTAGAGAAGAATCACTTTGTTCTTTGGCGTTTGACGTGGTCGATAGTCCTTTGTGGTTGGATTTGGGGTTTGCTGACAAGCTCCATTTGCATGACCAAAAGATAAGCAACGGCCCGACATCGTTAATGGCTTTCGTGAATATGAGACATATACCTTCCGAAAGTGTTCCGTCAAGATCATGATAGAAAACCTCATTAGGAAGATCTTCATCGGAAGAAACCAGCACACATGCTCGTGCAAAATGCTAATCTCGTCACGAGCTTTCTGCTTTGCTTTGTCGATGTAGAGTGGTTGTCCCCAGAGTGCTGCATAACTTTGCAATAAAACGTCAACTCCAAAGATGTAGAGGCATTCCTTGAAAGGATACCCATAATGGAATAGACTGTAGGGCTATCTAACTCCAAACGGATATCGGGGGACCAACGTCGTAGAATCATTGGATGACCGCGGATAGTCCGTAATTCTTCGAGGATTCGGCTGCAAATCTTCTTGAGTATAGCTTGCAAACAAAGAATCCGTTCTCCAAAGATATGAAGATCAAATGACGATATTCCCCATCGAGTTTTGATAAATGAAGATAGTGGGAAATAAGATGTTTTGAGACCTACCACATAGCCAACAATCGCCATAGACCATGTCTCAATAAGCTCTGTTGAATCGCCAGATCTCAGATCTGACAATCTTCTTATCGACTGAACTTCTAGAGTAAAGAATTCGAAGCTTAGATCTGGACTTCCAACCGAGCCTTGAAAGAGGCTAGTCCAAGACCGAGGATCGCCGGAAATGAGAGCAGGGCTGCCGATCTAGAGAGCGACCTACTTGATGCTTGGTCAAAGGAGTTTCTCTCCGAAAGGATATGTTGGAAGAGCAACTTGGGGGTAGCGGTAGGGAGCCTTGCCATCGTTTCAACCCTCTCGCCACCATCGTCGACCCCAGGGGCCATAGCTGCCATGTTTGATCCCTCTGGTCGCCGCTCTGAAACGGCATTTGGGAAAAGCCACCGTTGCAGTATAATAGATCGCCGCTTCTGGTATGCCGTCACCCTAAGGATTTATGGTTGCTGCTTTCACGGTATCGCCGCCCTTGGGGAGAAGCCGGCCTTCGGAGATCTGGTCGCCTTCTGATTGTCGATAAGCCCTAGATCTGGTCGCCAATCTTGTACCATCGCCCAAGATCTGGTCGCTGCTATAGTGTCGCCGCCCGCCCTTCTATCTGCCGTCGTCCTTGGGAGATCTGATCGCCTCTTAATGCGTCACCGCCACCCTTCGTGGGAGAAAGCCGACGCTGCGGGAGTTAGATCGCCTTAGGGAGATATGGTTGTCGCTTCTGATGCCGTCGCCCTAGATCCGGGCGCCGCCACTTCTGATGGCGTCGCCCTTGGGAGATCGATCACCGCTCTGATTATCCATCGCCCTTCGCCCGTGGGGAAAAGCCAACGCCGGAGGAGTCGGATCGTCCTAGGAAAGATCTGGTCGCCGCTATAGTACCGTCGCCCTAGATCTGGTCGCCGCTTCTGATATCCCTTTTTTCGCTATAGTACCGCCGCCGCGATCACATTCTGATCCCGTCGCAGCCGCTCAGCATGTGATATTGTTATTCTAGTGGAAACGAAAAAGTAAACAATCGCTGCGTTCAAGCTCAAAAAAAGAATTTACTATGGCGGACGCAGAACCTGTTTACCAATGACTCAAATGAAACTTTTGGTAGAATATGGGTCTTATGGCCTCTAACTCTATTAATGCTTGGTTTTATTTCTGCTCTTGATCAATTCATTCATCTTCTGGGTGGGGATAAAAAGAAAGGTCATCAATTCAATTTCACCGGTATATATGCTTCAAACAAGATGCAAGAAAGAAATACTCTTTGATCCGACGACTAATATTGTAAATGGCTGTCTCAATGTACCTTGGATTGTTCTTGGAGACTTTAATACTTTTCGGTACACAAATGAAAAATAGGGGGAGACAACTTTCAGAAAAGCCAAAAAGTTTTAATGATTACATTGACACCTGCAGCATTGTTTGATATGAAATCTGTGGGTAATTGGCTCTCCGGGTAATCAAGGTGTTGCTAACAGGAAAAAATAATGGCTCGACTTGATAGGTGTTTGATTAATCATGAATGGTTAACAGTTTACCCAGATTCACTTCTTGAGTATGGTGCTCCTTTGTTTTCGACCATTCTTTAATGTATATACACGTAGAAAAAGCGATATACAAGAGGCAAGAAACCGTTTAGATTCTTTAACATGTGGAGTACTCATCCTCAATTTCTTGATGTTATCGATCTGCTTGGAATGTTAATGTGCATGGATCCCCCTTACATGTTATGTCAAAAGCTCAAAGCCCAGAAAAGCACACTAAAAGAGTGGAATACAAATACCTTTGGTAATATTAACACCGAGTTCAATTTTGCGAAAGGAACTAATGTCATTGCAACATGAGTCAGAAACTTCACCAAATGATGAAAATATTATCTACAAAGAGACGAAGCCAGAAATAACTTCATACAAGCCTTAAAACAGGAGGAAAGTTTTGCAAAGCAGAAGTCTCGACAACATTGGCTTACACTAGGGGATTCCAATACTAAATTTTCTATGCTTCAATTGCTACTTTCGAAGGGCTGTTAACCCGTATCACCAAATGCAGAGACAAAAGATGATAATCTTATTGAGAATTTAGATGAGGTTAAAGCACACCGCGAACAATTTTTTTATTCCTTACTCAATCAAGCTGGAAACCTAATAACATTCATGTGGAGCCGAATAGAAAACTTGATTGAAGCTATTTCACTCCTTAATGCCCCAATTCTGATAACGAAATTGTATGTGTTGTCTTTAAGTCACCAAAGCACAAAAGCCCGTGTCCGGATGGATTTCCAAATGAATTTTACCAAACTGCTTGGTCTATTATTGGAAATGATGTGATCAAGGCTTGCCAACATTTTTTCTCTTCAGGTCATATTCTTAGAGATGAATTGCACTTTTATTTCCTTAATTCCGAAAGAATCAGGGGCTGATTCACTAGAGAACTATCGACCCATATCATTATGCAACTTTATTTACAAGATCATCTCCAAAGTATTGGCAAATAGAATGCAAAAGGTAATACACAAGACCATTAGCCCAAATCAAAGCTGCTTTCATCAAAGGGAGAAGTATACATCATAACATTTTGCTTGCTAATGACTTGGTCAAAGATTTGCATTCAAAAGCAACGAGGTCAAAAATATGTTTTAAAAGCTGATTCTGGAAAGCCTTGATTCGGTTAATAGGAAGTTTATCTATAAGATGCTCCTCGATATGAACTTCCCACGACAATGGGTTAATTGGATTCAATCTTGCCTAGAAACTCCAAAGTTTTTTGATACTCTTTAATGGCTCACCAATTGGTTTTTTTTTTTTTACACGAATGGCATCCGACAAAGGTGATCCACTCTCTCCGTATCTTTACTATTGCGATGGATGGACTTAGGCAGATGTTGGAACACTTGATCTTAAATAGCAACATTAAGGTACCCATTCTTTGGTTCTGTTCATATATCACATATAACATTTGGAGATGACTTACTTATTTTTTCCAAAATGAACCAACTTCAAAAAAGAACACGGCTACTATTATGAATGACTTTGGTATGGTTTCTGGACTTGAGTTAAATCATCACGAAAAGTAAAAATATATATGAGCCCTTACGTTGAGGATAATGTCTTTATTGCACAAACTTTGGGGTTAGTGAGGGAAGCTTGCCGGTTCCTTATTTGGGTCTCCTCATATCCACAGAACATTCACAAAACCCACTGTCAGCCTATCTTGCAAAAAATAAAGAAATAGAATTTCTTCTTGGAAAAATAGGTTTCTATCAAAAGCGGGATGACTCGAACTCATCCGTTCGGTATTGCACTCCTACTCTATATATTGGTGTAATGCATTTCTTTTACTGTTTGGACTTCTCCAAGATATTGAGCGGTTATTAATGAACTTCTTCGGAATGGCACAAATGATAAGGCAATGCATATGGTAAATTGGGATAGCATTTGCAAACCGAAAAATGAAGGGGGGCTAAACTTGAGAAATACTAGAGATTGGAATCAAGCATGTGCTAGTGTAGCAATTGTGGGATCTTTTGCAAAACAAATGTTCCTTATGGTCACATTGGGTTTCTGCTAGGTATCTTTCAAAAGAATCAATCTAGGAAATTTCAACAAGAACATACCACTCTGCAGGTTGGAAAGGAATTTTAAAGGCAAGGAATTGGCTAATCAAACACATTTCCTATGCAATCTCTTAGGAACTAGTACTAATATGTGAATGCGATCCTTGGGTGAATGGGAAGAGTATATTTCAATTATATGGTGACAGAATCTGAAAAAGATCTCGAGGAGCTCCCAAAGATTGGAAGGTTTCTGAGTTCATTGCTAACGGTTTTGGTGTCCCCCTAATCCTATTTCTCCCAAATGTTATCACTTTGGCCGACTATTATAGCTATTCCAATCCACGAACAACTCTTGGATATACTTATTTGGCCTCATGACAATGGCAAATTTAGTACCACATCTGCATGGAATCAAATTATGCAAAGAGATAACAAGTGGGTCCCATGCAGTTTGGACATGGGATCGTAGGGATCACAAAAACATTCCTTATGTACATGGCAGGCCATTCTCAATAAACTACCTACAATAGACAATATGAAAAAGAAGAGGTATCTATCATGTTAACCGATGCTCCTTTGTATGCAACAAGAAGAAACTGTTGACCACCTTTATTTTGCTTGTGATTATACAAAATGGATATGGAAGGAGATTCTCAGCGATTTGAACTCAATAGACTGCATAACCAAACTTGCACCAAGAACTTCGGCGAACTCATGCAATGTTTCTCAAAAAAAGGGCATCTCACTGGCTGGCAAAGGTTACTTTCAGATCGCTATTTGGTGGATGTGGAAGGAGATGTAACAAAATCTTTGAATGTCAACACACAAACAATGCTCAGCTATTGAAAGAGATTATTAGAGACTCAAGATCCTGTATGGAGCAAGATCTCAAAAGCAGACACTTTACCCAAAGAAAAAATATATTTTTTTATCAATTTTAATTTTGCTATTAGCTAAAGATCTTGGGAATGATGCCAAATTTTGATATATCTGGATAAATATTTTCTATTTTGATTATAATTAGGAGTTATAGTCTACAACATGTGTAGTCATAACTATCGCATTCGCACTCTATGAGTTACATGGCTTTGTCTATGACTTGTATAGATAAAGCTATTTGTAGAAACTTTACACATAATCAATTTACTTTTACTTACCAAAAAAAAAGAATCATGTGGTCTTGATTGGCAGGGTTTGTGAAGCATGATAAGATTGTTGTAAAAGTAAATTGATTATGTGTAAAGTTTCTACAAATAGCTTTATCTATACAAGTCATAGACAAAGCCATGTAACTCATAGAGTGCGAATGCGATAGTTATGACTACACATGTTGTAGACTATAACTCCTAATTATAATCAAAATATAAATTGTTTATCCAGATATATCAAAATTTGGCATCATTCCCAAGATCTTTAGCTAATAGCAAAATTAAAATTGATAAAAATATATTTTTCTCTTTGGGTAAAGTGTCCGTTTGAGATCTTGCTCCATACAGATCTTGAGTCTCTAATAATCTCTTTCATTAATGAGCATTGTTTGTGTGTTGACATTCAAAGATTCTGTTTACATCTCTCCTTCCACATCCACCAAATAGCGCATCCAAAGTAACCTTTGCCGTTGTGTGAGAGGCCCTTTTCTTTTTGAGAAACATTGCATGAGTTAAGCCTAGTTCTTGGTGCAAGTTTGGTTGGCGCAGCCTATTGAGTTCAAATCACCGAGAATCTCCTTCCATATCCATTTTGTATAATCACAAGCAAAATAAAGGTGGTCAACAGATTTCTTCTTGTTGCATACAAAGGGAGCATCGGTTAACATGATAGATACCTCTTTCTTTTCATATTGTCTCTATTGTAGGTAGTTTATTGAGAAGGGCCTGCCATGTACATAAAGGAATGTCTTTGTGATCCCTATGATCCCATGTCCAACCCGCTTGGGACCCACTTGTTATTTCTTTTGCCTAATTTGATTCCAAGCAGATGTGGTACTAAATTTGCCATTGTCATGAGGCCAAATAAGTATATGGTAAGTGTTCGTGATTTGAATAGCTATAATAGTTGCAAAGTGATAACATTTCGGAGAAATAGGATTAGGGAGACACCGGTGCCGGCAGATAGCAATGAACTCGTGAACCTTCCAATCTTTGGGAGCCCCAAGATCTTTTCGTATTTTGTCACCATATAATTGAAATATACTCTTCCCATTCACCCAAGATCGTACCACATATTAGTACTAGTTCGAAGAGATTGCATAGGAAATGTGTTTGATTAGTCCAATTCCTTCCCTTTAAAATTCCTTTCCAAGCTGCAAAGTGGTATGTTCTTGTTGAAATTTCCCCATTGATTCTTTTGAAAGATACCCAGCGTAAAACCCAATGTGACCATAAGGAACATTTGTTTTGCAAAAAGATCCCACAATACTGCACCGTATATGCTTGATTCCAATTTCTAGTATTTCTCAAGTTTAGCCCCCCTTCATCTTTAGGTTTGCAAATGCTATCCCAATTGACCATATGCATTGCCTTATCATTTGTGCCATTCCGGAAGAAGTTCATTAATAACCGCTTCAATATCTTGGAGAAGTCCAACAGAAGAAATGCATTACACCAATATATAGAGTAGGAGTGCAATACCGAGCGGATGAGTTCGAGTCCGTCCCGCTTTTGATAGAAACCTATTTTTCCAAGAAGAAATTCTATTCTTTATTTTTAGCAAGATAGGGTCGACGAAGGGTTTTGTGAATGTCCAGTGGATATGAGCGAGAGACCCAAATAAGGAACCAAGCTTCCCCTCACTAACCCCCAAAGTTTGTGCAATAAAGACATTATCCTCAACGTAAGGGCTCATATATACTTTACTTTTCGCATGATTTAAATGAAGTCCAAAAACCATACCAAAGTCATTCATAATAGTAGCCGGGTTCTTTATCAAGTTGGTTCATTTTGGAGAAAAATAAGTAAGTCATCTGCAAATGTTATATGTGATATATGAACGTAACCAAACCAATGGGTACCTTTAATGCTGCCATTTAAGATCAAGTTTCAAACATAGAGCTAAGTCCATCCATCGCAATAGTAAAAAAGATACGGGAGAGTGGATAACCTTGTCGGATGCCATTCGTGTTCCCAAAAAACCAATTGGTGAACCATTAAAGAGTATCGAAAACTTTGGAGTTTCTAGGCAAGATTGAATCAATTAACCCATTGTGTGGAAGTTCATATCGAGGAGCATCTTATAGATAAACTTCCTATTAACTGAATCGAAGGCTTTCCGTAAATCAGCTTTAAAACATATTTTTGTCCCTCTTGCTTTTGAATTCAAATCTTTGACCAAGTCATTAGCAAGCAAAATGTTATGATGTATACTTCTCCCTTTGATGAAAGCAGCTTGATTTGGGCTAATGATCTTGTGTATTACCTTTTGCATTCTATTTGCCAATACTTTGGAGATGATCTTGTAAATAAAGTTGCATAATGATATGGGTCGATAGTTCTCTAGTGAATCAGCCCCTGCATTCTTCGGAATTAAGGAAATAAAAGTGCAATTCATCTCTCTAAGAATATGACTTGAAGAGAAAAAATATTTTTTTTTTTGGTAAGTAAAAGTAAATTGATTATGTGTAAAGTTTCTACAAATAGCTTTATCTATACAAGTCATAGACAAAGCCATGTAACTCATAGAGTGCGAATGCGATAGTTATGACTACACATGTTATAGACTATAACTCCTAATTATAATCAAAATAGAAAATATTTATCTAGATATATCAAAATTTGGCATCATTCCCAAGATCTTTAGCTAATAGCAAAATTAAAATTGATAAAAATATATTTTTCTCTTTGGGTAAAGTGCTCCGTTTTGAGATCTTGCTCCATACAGGATCTTGAGTCTCTAATAATCTCTTTCAATAGCTGAGCATTGTTTGTGTGTTGACATTTAAAGATTCTGTTACATCTCTCCTTCCACATCCACCAAAAAACGCATCTGATAGTAACCTTTGCCAGTTGTGTGAGAGGCTCTTTTCTTGAGAAACATTGCATGAGTTAAGCCTAGTTCTTGATGCAAGTTTGGTTGTAGATCTATTGAGTTCAAATCATTTGGAGAATCTCCTTCCATATCCATTTTGTATAATCACAAGCAAAATAAAGGTGGTCAACAGTTTCTTCTTGTTGCATACAAAGGGAGCATAGGTTAACATGATAGATACCTCTTCTTTTCATATTGTCTATTGTAGGTAGTTTATTGAGAAGGGCCTGCCATGTACATAAGGAATGTCTTTGTGATCCCGGTCGATCCCATATCCAACTGCTTGGGACCCACTTGTTATTTCTTTGCCTAATTTGATTCCATGCAGATGTGGCACTAAATTTGCCATTGTCATGAGGCCAAATAAGTTTATCTGAAGAGTTGTTCGTGATTGGAATAACTATAATAGTCGGCCAAAGTGATAACATTTCTAGGAGAAATAGGATTAGGGAGACACCAGTGCAATTAGCAATGATCTCGAAACCTTCCAATCTTTAGGAGCCCCGAGATCTTTTAAGTATTCTGTCACCATATAATTGAAATATACTCTTCCCATTCACCCAAGGATCGTACCATATATTAGTACTAGTTCGAGGAAGAGATTGCATAGGAAATGTGTTTGATTAGCCAATTCCTTGCCTTTAAAATTCCTTTCCAAGTTTGCCAGTGGTATGTTCTTGTTGAAATTTCCCAGATTGATTCTTTTTGAAAGATACCTAGCAGAAACCCAATGTGACCATAAGGAACATTTGTTTTGCAAAAGATCCCACAATTGCTGCACCGACATGCTTGAAGAGGCTAGTCAAGGCGAGGATCATTTGAAATGAGAGCGGTTTTGCCCGATCTAGAGCGCGACACCTTCAATCTTTGCTTGGTCGGAAGGAGTTTCTCTTTGGAAAGGATATGGTGGAAGAGCAACTTGGGGGGGGTTGGGTAGGGAGCCTTGCCATCGTTTCAACCCTCTCGCCACCATCGCCAGACCCCTTGGGGCCATCGCTGCCATGTTTGATCCCTCGGTGTGCCGCTACAAAAAGCGATGCCATTGGGAAAAAGCCACCGCTGCAGTATATTAGATTGCCGCTCTGATGGTACTATCGCCCTAGGAATTTTGGTTGCTGCTACAGTATCGTCGCCCTTGGGGGGGCCGATGCTACGGAGATCTGGTGGCCTTCTGATTAATAGGTAAGCCCTAGATCTGGTCGCCGCTTGTACCATCGCCAAGATCTGGCTACTGCTACAAGTCGCCGCTGCTACTGATGCCATTCGTCCTTGGGAGATCTGATCGCCCTCTACAGTGTCGTCACCCTTCGCTGGGGGGAAAAGCCGGCTATAGGAGTTAGATCGCCTTAGGGAGATATGGTCGTCAGCTTCTGATGCCGTAAGCCCTAGATATGGGCCACCGTCGCTCTGATGGCGTGCCGCCCTTGGGATCGATCACCGCTACTGATGCGGCGCCCCATCGCCCGATGGGAGAAAGCCAACGCTGCAGGAGTCGGATCGTCCTAGGGAGATCTGCTCGCCGCTATAGTACCGTCACCCTAGATCTGGTCGCCGCTACGGTATCGCCGCCGCCGCTACAGTATCGCCCTACAACGTTCAACCTTCCAATCTTTGGGAGCCCCAAAATCTTTTCGTATTCTGTCACCATATAATTGAAATATACTCTTCCCATTCACCCAAGGATCAGAACTCTGAAGTTAAGCATGCTTGGGCGAGAGTAGTACTAGGATGAAAAAAACCTCATCCTCATCCTATGAGTTACATGGCTTTGTCTAAAACATGTGTAGTCATAACTATCGCATTTGCACTCTATGAGTTACATGGCTTTCAAATTCGCGTATCACAGACTGTTGATTAATGAAACTTATTGAGACATGATATGGCGATTGTTAGCTATAGTTGGTCTCAAAACATCTTCCACTTATCCTCATTTATCAATAAAACCGATAGAATATCTGGTCATTTGATCTTCCTTATGCTGGAGAGCGGATTCTTGTTGTTTACAGCTATCTCGAAGAAAATTTGCAGCGAATCTCGAGGATTGCAGACTATCTTGATGTCCAGCTGATTCTCGGCGTTGGTCTATGATGTCTCATTTGATTAGATAACCCTAGGTCCTTCCGCGTATGGGTATCCTTTCAAGGACTGCTGCCTCTATCTTTAAAGATGCAGCGTTTTATTGCCAAGTTATACAGCACTGCAGGACAGCCACTACATCGACAAATAACGGTTGGGAGCATGCTGTTCTTCCGATGGTCTTCTAATGAGGTTTCTGTCGTGATCTTGATGGGAACACTTTCGGTACATGTCTGTATTCTTTTGAGCCGCGTTGGCATCGCGGTCATGCAAATGGAGCTTGTCTGACCCAACCCCAAATCAACCACAAGGTCCAAACCACGTCAGTACCTACAACAAAAGTAATTCTTCTCTAATGGCGGCCGCGATGGTAGCAAAAACTAATCGACATTCGACTCGCCAAAAAACATGGAGACGAAGACAATTCAAAACTTTATCACATACCTATAATGTTAGAGCCTTCCTGAGTTTCCATGGTACTAATGGGCGGGGAAAGCATGAATTAGAACTTCATCTTCCAATATCATGGGATCCGTCCACACTATCCAGCAGAACTCGAGGTCCAATAATCTATGCAGGATATTATTCCTCAAACTTCAATTTTACTTCGCAGCAGGGGATTCTGTCTCAACAAACTCATGCTCCAACAAACTCTCACCAGGCCTCCAGCAAGTACTATCCAGGATAATGCATGCAACAATCTTATAAACTTCTAAACCACATCAGGACTCACATGATTCAGGTATTTTAAAGTTTAAAAATCTGCAAAATGTAGACTGAAGTGGATTAAATATCAAGATAAAAGCCATAAAGGTGAGGATATTGGGAGGAAATACAAAACCGAAGGATAAGAAAAAGGATGTTTTAATCCATCCAAAGGCCGTGGATAGAATGTTTTGCTAATGAGATAACAACGTACTTGGAATGTTGGGGCAATAAGCCCGGGAAAATATCAGGGGCTCAATAAAATAATCAAGTCACACTTGCAAATATTGTAATTCTATTAAGCAAAAAAATGTCGGCATTCAAAAATAAAAAAATTTAATATAGGCGGGCTTGTGAAGCGTTTACCAATAAATAAATAAAACTTTGAGCTGAGCTCTCAGTGGGTCTTTATAACATCCTAACTCTATTATTAACGAAATTTATTTTCTACCTCTCTTGGTCAGTTCATTCATCTTAAGGTAGGGATAAAAGAATGGTGTCGTCAATTCGTTCTTGTTATATATTTAAAGCGATGTGCAGAAAAATACTAGCTTTGGGTTTGGACTAATGTAAATGGCTGTCTCAATGTACGTGATTGTTCTTTGGAGACTTTAATACTGTTCGGTATAAATAAAAAAGAGGGGTAGACCTAACTTTTAAAACTTCAAAGTTTCAACTGATTACATTAAGCACCTGTTGGAAATATGAAATCTGGCAGAGTAATTACTTTCTCTGGAATTAATCAAGGTGCTGCTAAAAAATAATAATGAAACAAACGATGCGTTTTGATTAATCATGAATGGTTTTGGTTAAACTTCAATTCTTAGTGTGGTGCTCCTTTTGTTTGACCATTCTTTAAATGTATATACATGAGAAAAAAGTACACCAAGGGCGAAACCCGTTTGGATTCTTTAACATGAACATCATCTCATGATTTCTTGATATTATGGATCTTGGAATGTTAATGTGCATGGATCCCCCTACATCTTATCATCAAAATCAAAACTAAAAGCGTAAAAGAATTGATTGAAATACCTTTGGCAATATTAACGCGAGGTTCAATTTTCAGAAAGAAAGAACTAATGTCATTACAGCATTGTACGCAACTTAACCGTAAATGATGAAAATATTATCTACAAAGTGACCAGAGATAACCTATGACACCCTATGGAGGAATGTTTTGCAAAGCAGAAGTCATCGACAACATTTACTACGGCTGAAGTTCCAATACAAAAAAATTTTTGTCTTCTAATTGCTACTCAGAAGGCTATTCTTAAGTATCGACAAATCTTGAGACGGATGAGTAAATCTTGTTGAGGGAATTTGGATGAGTTTAAAGCACACACCAGAGCAATTTTTTTATTCCTTTACTCAATCCATTTGGAAACTAATAACATTTTTTTTTTTGGTAAGTAAAGTAAATTGATTATGTAAAGTTTCACCTAATGGCTTTATCTATACAAGTCATATACAAACCATGTAACTCATAAGTCTGAATAGATAGTTATAAACTACATGTTGTGACTAACTCTAATTATAAATCAAAAATAGAAAATGTTTATCAGATATATCAAAATTTTGGCATCATTCCCCAAGATCTTTAGCTAATAGCAAAATTAAATTGATAAAAATATATTTTTCTCTTTAAGTAAAGTCTTTCCGTTTGAATCTTGTTCCATCTGGATCTTGAGTCTCTAATAATCTCTTTCAATAACTGACATTGTTTTGTGTTGACATTTAAAAATTCTATTGCATCTCTCTTCCCATCCACAAATAAGCATACTAAAGTTGTGAGGTGGTTAAGGACCTTTCTTGAAAACATTGCATGGTTTAGCTAGTTCTTGGTGCAAGTTTGGGGTTCTGGTGATCCTATTAGAGTTCAATCCTTTGGAGAATCTCCTTCCATATCCATTTGTATAATCACCACAAAATAAAGGTGGATGTAGTTTTCTTCTTATTTTCCAAGGGGCATCCGTTAACATGATGAATACCTCTTCTTTTCATATTATCTATTATAGGTAGTTTAAGGAAAGGGCACTATGTACTATAAAATATCTTTGTGATCCCGGTTGATCCCTTAATCCAACTTCTTGGGACCCACTTGTTGTTCTTTACTCTTTGATTCCCATCTGGATCTTGCACAAATTACCCATTATAAGCATAGAAACCAAAATAAAGTTTATCTGAAGAGTTATTCGTTGGTTGGAATATTCCATAATAGTGGGCCCGGTGATGGCATTTGGGAAATGGTTAAGGGCGGTGCGGTTGGCAATGGGCACCGGTGGCACCCGATGGGCAGGTCTTTTGGTGTTTCATCCACCGCCGCAGGTGAAACCATACTCTTCCCATTCACCGTTCGTACACCGTGGCCTGAACTGAAGAGAGGATTTTAACATGCATTTGATGCTTAATTCCGCACTTTAAAATTCGCCTGCCAACTGCAGAGTAGAGGAACGTTGTACGTTGGTCCGGTGCGACTGTACAGCATTCGGGGTGAGTGGGCTGCAAGAAGGCGATTTGGAGGCTGGCTGATAAACAGTGCACATTGCGGAATTCACGGATGGCCAGTGTGTTGTCTTTAAGACTCAAGCACAAGCCGGATCGGATGGATTTCGATTTTTATAGCTGGTCTGTGGAAATGATGTGTTGATCGAGGCTTTGCCAACATTTTTTTTCTCTTGGGTCATATTCTTGAGATGAATTGCCTTTTTTGTTTCCTTGAATTCGAAGATGTGAGGGCTGAAACTACTAAAGCTCTAACCTATCCAGCTTTGTTTACAGGTCTGTCTCCCGAAATTGTTACGTGACCAAGTGCCAAGGTATTACTTTTGAATTGGTGGCCCAGTGTTTCATCCGGGGAAGTATGCATGGCATTTTTTGGCACTGGCTGATTAGGGTGCATTCAGCAGATGGGCGAAATGTTTTTGCAGGCTGATTTGCGGGAGGCCTTGGAGTTGGGTTGGCCAGGTTTGCAAGGTGCTCTGTGAACTTCCCGTGGCGTGTTCTTCTCTACATGGCCTTCAATTTTCGTTCTCTGTATATATAAATGTCTACTATATATTATTCATGAATTATCTAGCCATATGTCAGGCTACCGATCTTAAATGGCATATATGGGTACGCCCTTGCTGGTCCTTATATCACCTCTTTATTTCTGCAGGAGATGACTTACTTATCTTTCTCAAATGAACCAACTGATAAGGGCAACTAATTGAATGAGCTTTGGTAAAGTTCTGGACTTGATTAAATCGAAAAGTAAAAGTATATGAAGCCCTTACGTTGAGGATCAAATTATTACTGAACTTTGGGGGTTAGTGAGGGAAGTTCCCAGGATTATTTGGGTCTCCCGCTCATATCCACAATTCACAAAAAGCCTTGTCCCTTTCTTTCTTGCAAAAAAAATAAAAAGAATGGAATTTCTTCTTGGAAAAATAGAACTATCTACTGAAAAGGGCGACTCGAACTCATCCGTTATTACACACTCCTACTCTATATATTGGTGTAATGCATTTCTTCTTTGGACATCTACAAGATATTGAATGGTTTATTAATGAACTTCTTGGAATAGCAAATGATAAAATACATATATGGTAAGTTGGGATAGCATTTTAGCGAAAAAGATGAAAGGGGCTAAAAACTTGAAAATACTAGAGATTGGAATCAAAATATGCAGTGCAGCAATTGTGGGATCTTTTGAAAACAAATGTTCATATGGTCACTTTTTGGGTTTTCTGCTGTTATCTTTCAAAAAAATCAATCTGAAATTTCAACAAGAACATACCACTCTGAAGCTTGGAAAGGAATTTTAAAAAAAAGGAATTTAATCAAACACATTTCTATGCAATCTCTTCGGAACTAGTACTAATAATGAAACAGATCCTTGGTTGAATGGGAAAGGTATTTCAGTATATGGTAATTCCTAAAAAAAGATCTTGGGATTCCCAAGATTGAATGTTTACCCATTGTAATGGTGCACCTAATACCTATTCAATAAAGTGTCCTAGAATATACTTATAGCCTCATAACCTGCTATACAATTGGTACCCTACATCCAGAAAGAATCAATTAAACAAAAATAAATTAAAGCGATTGAACATATGGAATGGCAGGATCTGTACATTCCGCTGCCATTGGCTATGGATGAGCTTATCTATAATGTTAACATTGAAATTCTCCCATTTGAATTATGCAACAAGAAAAGCGTTGCCACCTCTATTTTGGCATTATACAAAATGGATATGGAAGAGGAGATTCTGTTGATTTGGAACTCGATAATTTTTTATAGCCAAACTTGCACCAAACTTAAGGCTTCATGCAATGTTTCTCAAAAAAGACCTCTCACACAACTTGCAAAAGTTACTTTCAGATGCTTTTGAGGCGGATGTGGAAGGAGAGATGTAGAATCTTTGGTGTCGGCGCACCTGAGCAGTGCAACAGGTACATTTGAGAGTTGTTGAGGATGGGATCTTGGACAGGATCATAGAGGACTTTGGCAGAGAGGCCAGCAGTCATTATAGACACCTATTCAAGATCTTGGGAATGATGCCAAACATTTTCTATTAGTAGCTAAAGATCTTAGGAGTTATAGTCTATAGCATGTGTAGTCATCATAACTATAACATTCGCCTCTATGGAGTTACATAACTTTCTATGACTTGTATAGATAAAACTCTTTGTAAAATTTTCACATAATCAGTTTGCTTTTACTTGCAAAAAAAAACAATGGCTTGAAAGTTATTAGAGACTAAAGATCTGTATGGACCAAGATCTCAGAAAGCCAGACACTTTGAGAAAAATATGTTTTTATCAGTTTTTAATTTTTTGCTATTCTTCAAGATGTTGGGAATGACATTTTCTGTTAGCTAAAGATCTTGGGGTTATGGTCTGCATGTGGTCATAAGCAATCGTTCCACCTCTATGATTTTGTAACTCTATGACTTGTATAAGATAAAGCTGTTTGTAAAACTACACATAATAAATTTACTTTTACCCCAAAAAAAAACATAAAACAAGCTAATATTCGTAGGATGGGGTTAGAACACCTTTGAGAGTTTTTTCCCAATTAGGAATTGTGAGTAAAGAATCCTCAAACCCCAATTTTCTTCTTCTTCTCCCTTTCTTTCTCTTCTTCTCTCTTTCTTTCTCTGTTCTTCCCACAGCTGCAGCTATCTAGTGCCTTGGAACGGGGCGGGGGGGTAGGCTACGGCGGTGGGGGAAGGGCAGGAGAAGAGGAAGAGAGGAAGAGGAAGAAGTGAGGCTTGAATTGTATCTTCTCGGTGTCAGAAAGTCTCAAAACAATGTTCTAACCCCATCTACAGAATATTAATACTGTTCTATGTTTTTTTGACGAAACAAAGCAAATTTACAGTAATATTGACATTTCTGCAAGCAACTTTGTCTGTACAAAGTCATGAACAAAGCCGTAACTCATGGAATGTGAATAGATGATTATGAACTACGCATGCTGTAGACAACTCTGAATAACAGCTAATCAGAAGAATGTACAGCTAATAGCAAAATTAAGGTGATAATATATTTTCTCTTTGAGTAAGTGTTTCATTTGAATCTTTAACTACGAATCTTGGTCTCTAATGTCTAACAAATAAGCTGATGTTTTTTTTGATGAAGCAAGAAACCAAGTGATTATCATAATGTAAGAAACTCTGAAAGCTTTATCTA
Source organism: Musa schizocarpa (assembly GCA_900464855.2). Taxonomy (NCBI): domain Eukaryota; kingdom Viridiplantae; phylum Streptophyta; class Magnoliopsida; order Zingiberales; family Musaceae; genus Musa; species Musa schizocarpa. Next base: position 14,812,460 of record LS990924.1, on the reverse strand, counting down.
TAAAGAATATGGAACAAGCCATGTAACTCATAAGAATGCGAATGCGATAGTTATGACTACACATACTTATAATTTAACAACTCCTAAGATCTCTTTAGCTAATAAGAAAATGTTTGGCTTGAATCTTGTGGCTGTGAAGTATAATTGTAAAAATATATTTTCTCTTTTGAGTAGTAATTTTGAACTCTGCTCATGCGAAGATCTTCTCTAATAATGTAATAGCTGAGCGTGTGTTGACGATAAGATTCTGTGCATCTCTTTCACATCCGCAAATAACGCGTCTGGCCTTTGCAGGTGACTATTTGCACTATTGAGAAGCATTGCGTAGTCTTACAATTCTTGATTGCAGGCTGATTTGCGGCAACAGTTCATCACTGAATCTCGCTTTCCATAGCTCATTTTTGCTATAAAGCACAAACAGCAAATTGATTAACGGTTTCTTCTTGTTGCATGCAAAGAGAGCATCGGTTAACATGAATGGGCTGCCTCTTCTTCATGTTGATATAGTAGTTTGAAGAAAGAACTGTGTAAGTGTCTTTATTGATCGTCGATCCCATGTCCCAGCGGGACACCATTTGTTATTTTTTTTGCCTGTTGATTCCCATTCGAATGTGGCGCGGCTGCATTGTCATGAGGGCAAATAATATATCTGAAAGAATTACGATTGGAATGAATAACTAAATAATCGGCCAAAAATGTTTCAACATTTCGAGGAAATAAGTTAAGGAACACCAGTACCGTTAGAAAATCTCTTCCCCATTCACCAAGAATAAAACACCATATTACTAGTTCAGCTAAATGAAAAATAATGTTTGAACCAGCGATTCTTGCGCTGGAATACTTTCTAACTGTGATATTATGTTCTTGTTGAGCCTCCCAGATTATTCTTTGAAGATACCTAATAACCAAAGTGACCATAAGGAACATTTATTTTTTCAAAGATCACAATTGCTGCACGAACCTTGATTCGATCTCTAGTATTTCTCAGTTTGTCATTCGTCTTTGGGTTTGCAGGCTATATCCCAATTTACCGTATGCATTTGCTTATCATTTGTGTGACATTCGGGAAAGAAGTTCATTATGCTTAGTTGATATCTTGGAGAAGTCGGCGGTAGAAAATGCATTACGCAATATAGAGTAAGTCTGTCTAGAGGCGGATGAGTTCGAGTCATCTGCTTTTGATAGAAACTTATTTCCAGAAGAAATTCTATTCTTTATTTTTTGCAGATAGGCTAACGGTGGGTTTTGTGAATACTGGATATGGCGGAAATAATAAAGGCATGAAAACTTCCCTCACTAACCCAAAGTTTATGCAATAGGCATTATCCTGTATGAAGCTGTATATACTTTACTTTTAGCGCAGTTTAAGCTGAGTCGAGAATCCGTACCGTCATTCATAATAGTAGCGAGGTTCTTTCTTGAAGTTGGTTCATTTTGGAGAGAAAAGATAAGTAGTCATACATAAATGTTATATGTGATATATGAAACGAACCGGCAATGGAGGTACCTTAATGCTGCCATTTAAGACTGTGTGTTCAACATACAACTAGTCCTTCCATCACTTAATAAGCGAATCGGAGAGTGGATCACCTTGTCGGATGCCATTCGTGCTCCCAAAAAAACCAATTGGTAAACCATTAAAAGTATCAACTTTTCATTCGAGCAAAGATTGAATCCAATTAACCCATTCTTTGTGGGAAGTTCATGTCGAGGGCATCTTATGAACGAGCTTCCTATTGGCGAATGAAGGCTTTAAGGTAAATCGGCTTTGAAACAGATTTTGTCCATCTTTGTGAATGCAAATCTTTGACCAAGTCATTGGCAAGCAAAATGTTATGATGTATGCTTTATACTTTGATGAAAGCTTAACTTGATTTGGGCTAATGATCTTGTATACCTTTGCATTCTGTTTGCCAATGCTGGAATGATCTTGTAAATAAAGTTGCATAATGATAATAGATTAGAATGGTTCTCCTGGTGAATCAGCCTGCATTCTTGAATTAAGAAATAAAGTGTAATTCGTCTCTCACAGAATATGACTTTGAAGAGAAAAAATGTTGGCAAGCCTTGATCCTCATTTCGATGTATGAACTGGCGGTTTGGTAAAATTCAGGTGGAAATCCATACGGACACGGGCTTTTGTGCTTTGATACCTTAAAAGACAACCACATTACAGATTTAAGTCATAAAGTAATTGGGGCATTGAGAGATTAGAAATAGCTTAGAATCAAGTTTCCTAGTCGGCTCCACTTGAATGTTATTAGGTTTCTTCAAAAGAGATCAATGCAGGAATTTCAACGAAAAGAACCAAACCACCACTCTGCTGGCCAGGAAAGGAATTTTAAAGGCAAAAGGAATTGGCTAATCAAAACACATTCCTACTCCCAATCTAGAACAAATACTAATATGTAAAATACGATCATAGGTGAGAATAGGAAAAATATATTCAATTATATAATTGTGAAATCTGAGATCTGGGGCTGAAAGGTGGAAGGTTTGAGTTCATTGCTAACGGTTGCACGGTGTCTCCTAATCCCGAAATGTTATCACTTTGGCGACTAGCTATCTTCTTCAATCCGCGAACAACTCTTGAGATAAACTTATTTGGCCTCATGACAATGAAAATTTAGTGCCACATCACGCATGGAATCAAATTAGGCAAAAGAAATAGTGGGTCTAGCGGTTCCCGGACATGGGATCAGCAGGATCTGAAAAGACATTCCCTTATATATAGCAAGGCCTTCTCAATAAACGCCTACAATAGACAATATGAAAAGAAAGGTATCTTTTCATGTTAGCAGTGCTCCCTTTGTATGCAGCAAAGAAGCGTTGACCACCTTTTATTTTTTGTGTGATTATACAAAAATGGATTTGGAAGATTCTCCCGATTTGAACTCAATAGACTGCGCAGCAAACTTGCACAGAACTAAGGCGAACTTCGTACAATGTTTCTCGAAAAGATCCTCTGCTAGGCGGCAAAGGTTACTTCGGTCGCTATTTGAGTGTGGAAGGAGGAGAAGTATGAAATCTTTAAATAAACCTGAAACAATGTTGACTATTGAAAAGATTATTAGAGACTTCAAAGATCATGTATGGAGCAAGATCTAGCAGACACTTTACCCAAAGAAAATATATTTTTATCAATTTTAATTTTGCTATTAAATTTAGATCTTGGGAATGATACTTAGGTGATATACAGACAAGCATTTTCTATTTTGATTATAATTAGGGTTATAGTCTACAACATGTAGTCATAACTATGCATTAGCCTCTATGGAGTTACATGGCTTTAATACATGACTTGTATAGATGAAGCTATTTGTAAACTTTACACATAATCAATTTACTTTTTACTTACCAAAAAAAGAATGTTATTAGGTTTCCCGAGCTTGATTAGATGAATAAAAAAAATTGCTACGTGTGCTTTAACCTCATCGAATTCTCAATAAGATTATCGTCTTTGTCTCTTTGGGCTGTCTGAGGTTAATAACCCTTCAGTAGCAATTGGAAGCATAAAATTTTTGTATTTAAGATCCCTATAAGCGTAAACCAATGTTATGAGAACTACGCTTTGCAAAACATTCCTCTTTGTTTAAGGCTCATGAAGTTATCTAAACTACGCCTCTTTGTAGATCTCTTTCATCGTTGGTGAGATTCGCGACTCATTATATTAGTTCCTTCACGCAAGAGTGAACTCTGGTGTTAATATTGCCAAGGTATTTGTATTCCACTCCTTTAGTGCTGCTACAGGCTTTGAGCTTTTGACATAAGATGTAAGGGGATCCATGCACGTAACAGTCGATAACATCAAGAAATTGAGGATAGTACTCCACATGTTAAAGAATCTAGCGGTTCTAGCCTCTTGGTGTCACTTTTAGCATTATGTATATACATTAAAGAATGGTCGAGAAAATAAAGGAGCACCAGCCTCAAAAAAGAATTGAATGCAGGTAAGCTGAAGTAACCATTCATGATTAATCAAAACTACTATCAAGTTGAGCCACTGATATTTTTCTGTGTAGCACCTTGATTACTCGGAGAATGATACCTGATTTCATATCAAACAATCTTGTGAGTGTCAATGTATCATTGAAACTTTGAAGCTATTTGCTTTCTAAAGTTGTCTACCCCCTCTTTTTTCATTTATGTATGAATAGTATTAAGGTCTCCAGGAACAGTCAGGTACGTGGTGGCCATTTATTGGTCGGTCAGGCAGAAGAGAGTGTTTCCAACAATGTTGTTTGACATATGTATATGAGTTAGTTGGTGTTCTTTATCCTCTGTGGATGGATTGATCGGTGAAATAAAACCAGGCATTAATAGGTTAGGTTCTTATAAGTTATATTCAAAGAGGTTCGTTTTGGGTCGTGCAGTTACGCGTCGGCCATATTAATGCAAGAGATTCTTTTTGAGCTTGAGCGATTGTTTTAATTTTGTTTCCCTTTAGAATAACAATATCATCGCGTGAACTTGATTTATTCTGTGAGCTCAGGTATTTCTCAGGCTTAATAAGTCATGAACATTCGGCATATTATCTTCATTAGTAAAAGATAGTAAGAGTATTCATCCCCTCGACTTTGGATGGATTGTACCATCCTTTTCTTATCATGGTTTTGTATTTTCCTCGCTGTATCCTTACCTTTTATGGCTTTATTTCTATGTTATCCACTTCATCTACAGCTGCAGATTTTTAAACTTTAAAATGCCTTGAATCATGTGGTCTTGATTGGCGGGGTTTGTTGAGCTGGTAAGATTGTTGCATCACAATATCACGGATGGTACTTGTTGGGCGATTACAGAGAGGGTTTTGTTTGGAGCATGATTTGTTGAGAGGCAAATATCCTTGTTGGC